>CM062292.1:28766754-28803399 GCA_031216915.1 Pictodentalium vernedei | reverse complement strand
GAAAAAGTCATCTCATGCTTTTTGGTTCACAGTTATCCACTGTTGAGTTAGCCACGAAAACACGACTCCGCATAGGCGATGCGGACCATTTCTATAAATAGAGCTGTTGAGTTGACGTTCGTTTCGTGACTGATCATAATTCAATGATTCACACAGATTATTATGGTCCTCACACAAGGTAGAGGGAAATAATTTGAAAAAAGAGTTTCAATGTGGCCTAATTATTGATGCCTTTCAGACGTCCTTAAATAAAATGGTTTTTGCGTCCATTGCTCCAATAGATTAGAGAAATTGTGTAACACTCCCCCTCCCCTCCCCATCCCACGAAAAAAAAGTGAACGTCAATTTTTTTCTAAAAGTGGGGTTGTAGCAATATCATTCACCAATACAGGACATTGCCATTTTAACTGTCATTTATCCTAACAGCTGATGTCAAATTTTCTTCCACACATTCTGATGTGGTAAAGAATAGCCCTCAATGCTCAATGAATGTGACCACCCCCCCCCCCCTATACCCCTTTTCATCAAAAACTATGATATAATTCATAAATTAGTTGATGTTGACACAAAACAAAACATCTTGCGACAAAACTATCACAAATGGGAAAATTTATACTGATGTGGTAAAAATTAAAAAAAAAAATAGCCCTCAATGAATGTGCCCCCCCCCCCCCCCCCCCTCACAACAGTATACCCTCTTCATCAAAAACATGATATAATTTATAAATTAATTAATGCTGACACAAAAACGAACAACTTGTGACATTAAATATCCTACCAGTGACGTTTTTAAATCACATTCAGGGTTCTGAAGACATTTCACATCATGTGTTTGGTAAATCATTTGCAATTTTTTGTTAAAAAAAAAGCCATTTTTTTCAGTTAAGGCACCCTAGAGTCATTGGTTATGGTTACTGACAAAACATAAAACACTACTTTTTTCAACAGTATGACCAGTTCTGTTCATGTGGTATCTCATAGCACTGTTAAAATGCCAAAAAACATCCAATATTGATTCTGTGGTGCTGTGCTTGAGCAGCAAGTATCCATTTGGGCACTTTCACAATCCTGGATTTACTCCCCACAAACACCCATTCTGATGAAAATAGTGAAATTGTGGAAAATATGTCCTCCAAGGTGGATGAATGAGATATTTGCTTAAAAAATATAGTTTTTTTAGTGTTTAATGCATTTGTGTGTGAATAGGGAGGGGGGGGGGGGGGTGGGTAGAGTGTGAAAAATAGTCAGGCTACCACTTATTGAAAATGTACAACCAGTCAAATGAAAAGCAAAGAAACACTTTGTCTGATGGACAGACAGACAGACATGCAGTCACACAAATTGAAAGTCTAAACAGAAATAAAAACTGACATACAATGGAAAATTTTGTTAGAAGAGCCAGGAGAAGATTACCAAATGGAAAAAAAAACCTCAATGGACCCTGAGTGCTACAGTACCAAAGCAAGTCCATAGGATACTGAGAGTGTATGGGGTTTACTTAGTTTCCAAAAACATACTGTACAGTGTTTCCAATTGTTTCTCATCAACTGAGGCTTCAGTATGGGTGGGCGGGTGGGGACTTGATTCAGGTGAGAGAACAATATTTCACAGTTTTACTGTAGTTTTGTGCTGTAACATGGGAACCATGACAACAACTTTCGAGCTAAAGAAAATTTGATCGCATCACTTTAATTTTGGATTCAAATATCTTGTCAAGAATAACCATTCAGAGAACTTTTTCCGACCCCAAAACAGGGGGTTGTGCATCAAATAAGAGGGAAAATTTAGTACTAGACTATTTATTAGTACTAGACTACTTTATTGGTAGCTGTGCACAAATGCCATTCACTCACATTTGCAACTTTATTGTGTATTTTTTCCACTGTTCCACACCCCCAAATTTGTGTTCCAAAATACTCTTTCAATGAAGAAATTATTTTCTAACATTTTTTAACCCTTTACCAAATATAGTGGTCAAAAGCTGCTGGGGCTGTTCACAAGTATTGCCATTCCATGTTCATTATTTTCCTGTTTTTTGTGTCAAAAACATAGCTTATGACCCCTCATTGGAATGAGGTCATTCCAATGGTGTAAAAAGTCATGTCTTTGACACAAAAAATTAGAAAGTCAATAAGTTTGTGGGCAAGGGGTAATCAGCTTTTCCTGTCAAGTAATGGGTTAACAGCATAATTCAGACAAATATCTAAATGCCAGTAAATAGAAGTGCAATATGGGTTTTTCTGGCTATGGGTTTGAATGGTGGATTGGAAGGGGTTGGAAGATTGGAACCCCCCTCTGCCCCCAGTACTATGATGGGGAACCATGGTTTAATTACATTATTAATACATGTGTACACGTAGGGTAAAATAGGTTGTGATTTGGCATTTGCTTTAAGCTGTAGTGTGCCCCTGGAGGCTACACTTGCTCAAGATGTGAATTTGCTTGCAATATATCGCCCTTATTGCTGATGATGACAAAAAACATACTTTTCAAAAACAATAAAAAAACGTATTGTAAGGTGTGTGGTACCCAAATGAATTTTTTAAATGTGGAATAATCTCTCATAATAATAATTAAATCAGGTTCGGAAGCCAAATTATGTATTTCCATAATAATCAACCCCCAGTCCTATCAAAGATACATTTTACCTCTTTCATGTGACAAAAGAGTCATTTCTGCATGCGAATTCAACTTCTGGCTTCCTTTGATTTAAAAACATGGGGAATTTGTTCATTTAAAGAAAACTGTGTGTCAATGGCTTAAAACTGCTGTTGCCTCCAATACATTTTTGGACTCTCTAATGAGTAAGCTGAGAGGTAAGGAATTCATGTAGCTTTTTTTGAAAAATAAACTAATCCCAAAATAAAACTAAAATCTGCATCAGTATGCAATACTTTGGGGAAAAAATTGTCTCATTTAACCATACAGCAAGACAAAGAGTGGTGTTCCAATCCCACAAAACAATATGAATGTCAATTTTGATTCAGAAATTGCTGTTGCAGCTAAATAATTCTCCAATGTCAATGGACAGTACCATTTTATCCTAACAACTGATGTCAAATTTTCTTCTACATACTGATGTGGCAAAATATAACCCTGAAGGTGTCCCCCCTAGTATGCCCCTTTTTATCAAAAACTATGATAAAATTCATAAATTAATTGATGTTGACACAAAACACACCTCTTGTGATATCAAATTTCCCATTTGTGATAGTTTTTAAATCACATTCTGGCTTCTGAAGATATTTCACATTGTGTTTGAAAAAAGCCTCACTTTCTCAGTTAAGGCACCTAGACTCATTGGTATGGCACTAACAAAACATTTAAACACTGATTTTTTTCTAACAGTAATGACCAGCTGGCGCACTGTTCCTGTGGTATCTCATAGCACTGTTAAAATGCCTAAAACCATCAAATATTGATTCTGTAGTGTTGTGGCAATGTCCTGCAAGTACATGTACCCACAAGGGCTCATTTACAACCTTGGACTTAATCCCTGCAGGCACCCATTCTGATAAAAAGAGAGAAATTAGGGAAAATACATGCAAGCATAGTATCCAGTGAGGATGACTCAGATATTTGCTTCAGGAATTGTAGCGCTCTTTAATGTTTAATATATTTGTGTATGTGTGACGTATGGGTGTGGGGGGGGGGGGGGGCAATTGCCAGTTATTGAACATGCAGAACTGTGCAAATGAAAAGCAAACCACACTTTGTATGATGGACAGACAGACATGCAATCACATATCTGGAAAGTGACAGTCTACATGTACATAGGAATGGTTATGATGGACAGACAGACATGCAATCACATATTTTGAAAGTGACAGTCTACATGTATATAGGAAATACTGACTGACATACAATGAAAAATATAGTGAGAAGAGCCAGGACAGGGTTGTCAAACAGAAATAAAAAAAAAAAAAATCATAGGAAACTGAGAGTGTATGCTGTTAACTTTCTCATCAGCTGAGGGGGTTCAGTATGGGTGGTAGAAGGACAATTGTACACCCCCCCCAACCCCCTTTCCCAAAATTTATGTTCCAAAATACTCCGTGAATGAAGAAATTGTTTTTTAACATATTTACTCACTCACTCATTGTAATGGCCAAAACAGGCTGACACCATTCACCAAAATTGTCATTCAATGTTAATTATTTTTGCATTCTTTTTTTTGCATCAAAAACATATCTTATGACCCCCTCATTGGAATGAGCTCATTCATCTCTATCCAGTGAGGGAGGGGGGGGGGGGGGGGGGAAAGTTCATAGCAATGTTTTTTGAAGAAAAAATGAAAAAGAAATTAGTTATTCAAAAGTCGTATCTTCTTTTCATGTAAGGTAAAGCATTATCATAATATGGAGAAAACTTCTATTATACCAGTGAATACAAGTGAAATATGGGTTTTCTGGCTGAGTGTTTGGATGGTGATTTGGGAGAGGATTGGAATATAATTGGAATCCCCTCTATAACAAGTACTATGAGGGGAAACTATGGTTTAATTAAATGTGTTAATAGGGTAAAATCGGTGGTTACTTGTGTATTTGACCTTTGCCAGAGGTCACAGTGTGCTTCTCATTTCTGGATGCCACACTTGCTCATGATGCATTTCAACTGCATTATTTTTGGCAATATATGGCCTTTATTGCTGACTGTGACAAAAATATAACTTTTCAAAAAATAAAACAGTATTATTCGGTCTGTGGTTCTCAAATGAATATTTAAATGTGAAATATGTGTAATATCCAAAAAAATATAATTTAAATCAGTTGTTGGAAGCCAAATTACATGTACATTTACATGTATGTATTTCCTATAATCAACCCTAAATCTTCCAAGTGTAACCTACAAACTTTTCCCAGAGGAAATCGGAAATCCCCCCCCCCCCCCACAACCATTTTCACACAATGCAAAAAAATCCCCCCCCCCACCCCATGTTTTTTTCAGGTGAACAGAAATTCCTCTCTCCATAATTTCTGGTGAACAAAAATCCCCCTAATTTGTTAGAAGTATATTTAAAGCCATACAAAAATGTCCAAAGCTTTTTACCACTTGAGGTCGAGCACTTGTCGCTTCAATCAATGCTAACCTTGCTTGTGTGGGAGTTAGCACTGTTGCCCAGTGGTTCTCTCAGTGCACTTTAGCTTCCTCCACCCATAAAACTGTCCAACATGAGGTGACACTGGCTGTTGAAAGTGTCCTTAAACTCCAATAAATAAATAAATAACTGTGTTGATAAATAGTTATTGAGACATGTTTTCTTGTAAATAGTGATGAGTGTTTATGTAATTTACAAATTAAATATATAAGTTTTTTAAATCCTTTTGGACTGCCTTTTAACCTTTTGGTGTAAGAGGCCGGGAGGGGGATTTTTGTACTGCTCTAAAAACTGCTCTTAGAATAATGTGGGAGATTGTGGTACTACCTTCAAAAATTGAGGGGGGGGGGGGGGGGCATTTTTGCCAAGTGTGTAAAAAATAATTGGGGGGGGGGGAGGGATTTTAACCTACATTCTAATCCCTTCCAAAGATACATTTTATCTCTTTCATTTGATAAAAGAGTCATTTCTGCATGAGAATTCACTGCTTTCTTTGAAAACTACCCCAATCCCAAAATAAAACTAAAATCTACATCAGCAGACAATAGTTTGGGGAAAAATCTCTCTCATTTAACCATACTGCAAGAGAAAGAGAGGTGCTCAACCCCCATCCCCCCACCCTCCACACAAAACAAAATGGATGTCAATTTTGTTTTAAAAACTGGGGTTGCAGCTATATAAATCATCAATATCAATAGACTGTGCCATTTTATCCTAACAAATGATGTCAAATTTCTTCTACGTGTTGAGGTGGTAAAATACAGCCCTGAATGTGTCCCCCCAGACCTCCAACAGGCCCACTTTCATGATGATAACAGTCATAAATTAATTGATGTTGACACAAAACAAACCTCTTATGATATTAAATTTCACATTTCTGATAGTTTTTAAATCACATTCTGGCTTCTTAAGATATTTCACATTGTGTTTTGATGAATATTTTGCAATTTTTGTAAAAAATGTTTTTTTAAAAATCCCTCAGATTTCTTAATTAAGGCACCAAGAGTCATTGGTATGTCTCTGACAAAACATTACACATTGATTTTTTCCAACAGCATGACAGTGCAGCTCATGTGGTATCTCATAGCACCACAAAAATACCTAAAACCATCAAGTATTGATTCTGTAGTGCAGTGCTTATGCTGCAAGTACCCTTAAAGGCACTTTTACAACCTTGCATTTAATCCCTACAGGACACTCATGACCCATTTTGATAAAAGGAGTAAAATTAAGGAAAATACAATGTACATGTATGTTTTCCAGAAATGACAAATCAGATATTTGCTTCAAAAAGATAGTGCTCTTTAAAATTTGTGTTTGTGTGTGTGTGTAAGGTGGAGGGGGTTACAGTGTGAAAAATAATCAGAAGCCAGTTACTGAAAATGTACATGTACAACCGGGCAAATGAAAAGCAAAGAATCGCTGTCTGTGATGGACGGTTCTTGGACAACTTGCACCCTGGACGATTCATACCACAATTAGGGGGTACAAATTGTCTTGACAATGAGGAACAAATTGTCTAGACAAAATGTACGAATTGTCCCAGTAAAAAGTATGAATTGTCTCCTTTTTGGTACAAGTTGTCTCAAGTAAGTAACACATGCATGAAACAACCAATCAAACAAGATTTATGCATAGAAATGAAACTTCAATGGGTGAACCATCGCTTAACTGCATTGAAATAGCGATCTCTTGTATTATCAACTTCGGGTCTGTACGTGGTAAAAGAAAATTTATAGTAGATAGTAATGGATGTAGTTTTACAGTTAAAAAACTATTTTTTAATGAAGCCACAATAATTCTTTAAATTGATGAAGATCAAACAATAAATAATTTCATTATGCCCCAAATAATAAGTTAAAGAGCGTGCTGCCTTAATAATTTAATTAATTTAATTCTGAGCTCCCTCAATAGAGCATTTTCTTTTTGGCGTTTTTAATTCTGAGCTCCGTCAATAGAGCATTTTCTTTTTACCGTTGTGACGTTGAATCTTTTAAGTGCCTACTTGCTTTTTACTTTAACTAATCACTTTAAGTCATGAAATATGATATTCTTTGTCTTTTTAAAATAAAAGAAATGACATCACCTTTTTTATCCTTTCTCCAAGTTTATAATCCTCTCCTAACCCCATCTCCGTGTTTATTTTTTCTGAGGGGGTTAATTAAGCAGGGTATGAATTTGCAGAAGAGGATACAAATTGTCCAGAGGGGGTATGAACTGGATACTGCCCAGAGGAGGGGTACAAATCGTACAGAAGGAGGTACAAATTGTCCAGCAAATGGTACCAATTGCTAGAGGTACGAATCGTCCAGGCTATAAGTTGTCAAACTCACTGATGGATGGATGGACAAACAGAATTTATACAATCACACATTTTGTAATAAATTCAATTTCAGTTTCCTTTTGAATGCTAAAACAAACAAGAATTAGTAGAAATGAAATATTTTCTCTGGAATCAGTGTGCAAATGTTATTTAGAGGTCGGTTCTGGGGAGGTTGGTATTTAGGCTTTTTGCCATTTTTGGAGAAACATACTACGGCACGTCTTTTTACCCAAATGTACCCAAATGATACCCAAATGTACCTAAATGTACCCAAATGATACCCAAATGATACCCAAATGTACCCAAATGATACCCAAATGTAACCAAATTATAGATTCTAATGCAGCCTTACGTTTTAGTAAAAAAAAGTACAGTATTCATTTTTAAGACAAAAATAAAACAACTCATTGCAGCTGCCATTCAATCTGCTGCTTCACAAAAATGATACTATAACAATGAACAGCTAGAAGATATTTCCGAGTTTGTTTTGACTACACTTAACTGTTGATTTGTCGTTTTCTAAAGATGATGATGGCTCAAAAACGGTTTCAATATTACCAATAAAACAATCATAGTCCGAAGCTTTAAATCACATGCTTAAAAGATTAGAAGACCCAAGCTTCCTCCTCTGACAACCCTGGAACTTTGAAAGGACTGTTACTTTGTTTGCTTCGAAGACCGAACAAGTGTTATAACAACATTGGCGAGTGGTAACATTGGATGAAAGTAGTATTTTGATGGGACTGTAAGTTGAAGCCCCACTCACTTTTTATGGAAAGTTTATGGTTGTAACAGCACTTTAGAAGCGAGGCAGTATAAAGAGCCATTTTTTGCCGGTCTACATCCATCATTCACCGGCCAGTCGTCATTCACACATCTGACTTCAGAACGTGAACATCACCTAGATAGCCATGGAACTACCAGATAGACTAGTGAAAGCAATTTCAGCTCTGGGCGTCTCATGCCCTGTCTCCTGGACTATCCAGGAAATAGGCTTGAGCATCCACCTGAAAGTGGAGTTTGAAATTGAGAAGCCAACAACAACACCAACCTCTTCGGGGAGAGGTAGTACCCTTAGAGAGAGGATCCCCTCTCCCGCTGGTCCTCACCCGAAGGGGCACGGAGGCCCTGAAAAGAGACCGCACAAGAAGAAGAAGAAGAGCCCATCGACCAAGTGCAGGGACGCCCGGCGCTTGGAGGCCTTCCGAAATAGGAAGAAAGAGTTGAGTGAGGGGGGTGGAGGCTCCGGAGGCAGCCGCCAGTTCCCCTCCTAGTCCCACTGGTACACCCGATCAACTGCCGACTTTCACTGGTCTATTCGTAGGACAAAGTCAAATTCATTTTACCAGTTGTGGTTTCCGTAAAATATTCAAGAACTAAACATGATCAGGAATCTGTTTGTGTGAATCGAACATTTCCTTAGCGCGAATTTAGCAAATACCGGCTATATCACTAGACTGCTACATTCACATAATGCACACCACAGGGATGTAAGTAAATATACAGAACCACACTTATGATTGCTTGAGAGGAACTAATGTTCAATACTCGCTGCAAACTGTTTGGTGTAAAAACAACCCTCACACAAAAAAAATATTTAGGCAGAGTTGGACTATAACCTGTTTAATTGTTCAATATCAGGTTTGAAAAAGTTTTCCAAAATTGAATTGATGAACTTTTGAAAAAGAAAGAAAGGAATACCAGTAGTCGCCTGAGTGCTAGAATGTTATATGTCCCATAGGGGACATATATACAGAACCACACTTATGTTTGAATGGGTTAACGATTACTGGACGAGAGCGAGTGGCGCAGGGATACCACGAGAGCATGGTTCTGTATTTATTACACACCCAACCCTGAAAAAGAATTCACTGTAATTAATCGCTAATTTAATTAAACAGTCGACAATTTGAACGGTTGAAAGAATTTTTGAGAGAAACGGGCAATTTTGTCAGAGAACCAGTCTTAAGTCTTTGACCTTGCCACTTGTAGAATCGCTGTTGATTCATTTTGTTCCCCCAAAAATGTCGGTTCGGCAGGGTCCGGCCACTTAAAACTCAAAAGATTTCGTTCATCATATCAGACGTCACAAATTATGAGGTCTGAAATGTGTTTTCAAAAGTGTGTGTGCAGGCATCATTATATCTGGAGGATGGAAAATGTACAAGGATTTTAATTTAAATACGGTGCGAACAGGCCGCTCTGTTTAAATTTCGTGCTTTTTAAACTGAAAGTGAAACTAAAATAGAAGTTTGAACTCGGCTTGACTTTACATGCACTACTGCCACTTAGTCTAGGCTATCGCATGAGGACATCGGTCATTTCTGTTCTGCACTGTAACAAAAGTACACATTGGACGAGAAAAGACATTTTGTGCAATAAATTAACCCCCCGGGGCAATATTTCAATCGTTCAGAGTAACTGAGGCAGTTTGAGATTCCATTCTGAGTGAACTTTGCAGTCTTGGTAAGTTAGCACTTTATTTTTCAACATTATAAAGTTTCTGACTTGAAATTTAGCCTTCTTTTTATTTACCTCAAGTCTTGATAACTTTTGTTTGAAATGGACTGCACTTACAAAATAAAGGCTTTAGGTTGTCCACATTTACTACAGATAGGCATGTATACAAAGGGAGAAATATATTGCACAATAACTGTAAGAAAATGTCAAGTCTTGTCTCCACAAGTAATTTAGTTTGTACACCTTTTTTTTACCACCCCCCCCCCCCCCCACCCATCTATAACCTGACAACATTTTCTCGAAAGCTAATGAAATGAGTATCCAGCAGTCTTAGTCAGAGGCTCAAAGAGAAATAAGGGGTGGGGGTGTTCTCGCAGTAGGCTCCAACTTATTTTGGTTGATAATATTTTCAAAGATTGATTAATGTTTACATTATTTTGTGCTTGTAATAAAACTATACTTCACCAGTTTGTTATCTGAACGGTTCTGTCAATATTTTTTTCTTGGTATCTGGTTTCAAAACAAAATAATTTTTTATGTGTCTGCTCCAATATCTTGTCAATCTTAAATTTGGAATTTGGTATTCTGAATTTGCATTTAGTAAGAAGTTTTAAAGAGGACTGATAGAATGTGACTAATGATAGGCTTTTGGACATTTTCTTGGGGATGGGGGCTGACCAATCAAACTGCCCTGAACTATTGTTTCAAAATCAAAATGCAGACCCTTTCCCCGAATTTACCTATGAAAATGCTTTGCCCACCACCCTGATATTTGCCAAAATTATAAAAATACCCCCTCCCTCTGAACAATCTGTTCTGAAAATACCAGTCCCTTTCAATGAAAACTGCAAAATTAGCTGCTTATTGATGAAATTGATGGGGGATGAAAGTGCCGCAACCCCTATACCATCTCATACACCCATGTAGCTAATTCATATAGGTGACATTCAATTTAAGTTTTGTTGCTGATAATTAAAGCAAAATAATACCTCTGTGTAAAACAGAAATACTAGCAAATAATTCTTAACTAGTCATTTAAAAAAAACACTCAATCTGTGTCTGGAAAATATTGTCATATTGACTGTGTTTTAAATATTCTAATAATTATTTTTGAATTTCATGGAAGTCATCTCATAAAATTGACAATATTGCATTCATCAGACCACATGTATTTACCACCCCTCCCCTCTTTGTGGTCTCATTCCCACCCTACTCAAGACCTTTCAGAATTTCAGTAGTGGGTAGCTGGTAACTTTTTTTAATTTCCCCAGTACAAACTCCAGAAAAAGTCATATTTTAGCAATACTACTTTCCCTACCCCCCACTCCCCCGCAAAAAAAAAAAAAATAAAATAAACCAGTTGCCCCAACAGGCAACACCCACTAGAACGTAAAAAAAACATCGGTTCCACAAATGTAAACTACTGAGTTTTCTTATAAAACGAGGCTTTTCATTCTTCCGAATTTATTTACTTTATTGAGCTAGTGAGTAGTGTAGTGTGGACGGAGGGGTGTGGGGGGGGGGGGGGGGGCGTGATGGTAAGGTGTGGGTGGTAAGGGTCGAATTGGTGATAGTTAATCAGTAACTGCATGTACTAGCTGCCAAACATCTCAAGGCGCTTTCGGCGTATCGCCGTCTGTTTTACCGCTTCATGGAAACCAAGATTGATTTAGTCTTGCTTCCTGAGAACTACTTCAACTTAACATGCTCTTCAAAGTATGTTTGGGTTGGCAAACGTGCTGCTTCATTGCCGAAGAGTGAATCGAATAGGATTACACAGTAGACCTCGTATCACTCGTCGGCAGCACGCAGCGGTGAGGGCAACATTGTAACAAAATTTTATGGGAACTGTGCAAGTGGCTGGCTGAAATATCGAACCCAATTGGACTTTTTTGCTCTAAAATTAATCAAGTTTTCCTCGGTTTTCAATAACGGAGCAAAGGTTGAGTTTCACTGTTCAATTTCTTGGCAGAGATCATGTGTCTTTCCTGACTTTCAATCGTTTTTAGCACAGTTGTGCATCAAACATTTTGGTATGAGAATCGGTAATTCCGACAGATAAATATAGCCGATGGTTCTCATTGGTTATGTTCCACTGAACGCTGCAAACTGTGAGAACCAGTCTATCGAGAGAACGTGTGCACGCGAAGGGTACTTTTTATCGGATCGCACTAGAGCTTTCTGTTTAAAATTACCGCATGCCCCTAAAATCCATGTGATCGTGAAAAATACATTATTACCACTTCAGAGGGCGTTCCCTGTAGGTTATCGCGAGTTTATTGATACGGTGGAATATCATAACGCACGGTAGTGAATTGCATCGGGCCGTTATGAAATTTTGTTGTGATTTTTCGGCCCGCCACTTACTTCCGGTTTCTCATTTGCAATTGCCTCCCAAAAATGTTTGAAATAGAGACACAAATTACCTCCCATGATCGAACGCGCATTTTCGTTCCAACATTCTGCTGAAATGTATAAAGTTTATAAAATGATCTGGATCACTGGATTTCAAACTTGTTGGATATTATACGTATTATAGGTGAGTAATCGAACAATTTTTTAAATAATATATATTTTTAAACGTATTTTCTCCTCTGAAATGTTCGGTTCTTTGAAATACAATGTGTCCTAATTTCGAAGTAAATAAATGACGTGATAATCACGTGATTTTGTTTGTCAACAAAGCAGACGATACATGTGCTTTCTGTAATTGACCGACATCGCAAAAATGAGTCAAAATAGCGACATGAGCGAAACAGATCTAATGTTTCTCGAAAACAGTGCTACTCCAGCAAGCACAGCCAGATCAACCCAATATGGCATCAAAAAGTTTAAAGAGTGGCTTGCTCGACGTGGAAAATTTTGTGATTTTGAGACAATTTCTCCTGAAATGTTAAACGAACTATTAAGGAAATTTTATGCAGAGGTGAAATCGAAGGAAGGAACGAGTCTTACACCAAGCACTTTAACATCTATTAGAGCTGGAATCCATAGACATGTAACATCTGCGCCATTAAGTAGGCCACTCAATATAATTAAAGATCGAGAATTCACCAGTGCCAACCATATGTTTGTTGCACGCTGCAAACTTTTCATGAAATGCAATAATTCAAAAAGAAAACACAAATCGAGCATTGGAGAAGAGGATATGCGGAAGTTGGGGGTTTATTTTCAAAATTTTAATTCAAATGCTGTTGTTCTGGTGGAATCAATGTGGTTTATGCTATGCTTTTATTTTGGTCGCCGTGGTCGAGAAGGATGGGCCTCAATGTGTAAAGATACCTTTAGTGTAGGGATGGACAGTGACGGGACAGAGTTTGTTGAGTTGTCTAAAACTGAGGTTACAAAAAACCACCAGGGTGGATACAAACAGTGCGATATTAACTATAACACACAAAAAATGTACGGTAATGGTGTTGGTATATTCAAATTTTATATTGCAAAACTTAGTGAGAAGTGTGATAGGTTATTCCAGACACCAAAACAAATTTACAGCCTAGATGACCAGGTATGGTTTAAAAATGAAGCAATGGGAAAGAACACTTTATCACAAATGATGCAGAGAATTTCTAAAAAAGCATCATTATCACAAATTTACACTTGCCACTGTGTTCGCGCAAGTACAATTACAACGCTTTACCAGGCAGGAGTAGACCCAAGTAGCATTATTACTGTCACCAACCATAAAAATACCCAGAGTTTAAAACATTACTTGTCTGACATTTCAACAACTCAGAAACGGCATTGTTCAAATGTGTTGAGTGCATCATTAAGTGTAAACCCAGAACATGATGAATTTTCTGACAACGAAGAGTTCACTGTAGGAACATTTAACATAGACACTAGTGTTATTGGAGACTCAGCAAGTGTTATAAATTACAACACTGTCAGTAATGTTGACAATGGCAGTACTGAACCCACTGCTACCAATTCTATTAATAGTCGCTCCGAACCCGATGCCAGTTCTGTTGAAACATGTCCTGACCATTCTGAACCCAAGACTGTCAATCTCTACTCTGCTGATGGAATTCTTACTATTCCTGGAAACTCTGAACCAGGGACAGTCTATAACATTGACATTCCAACCAACACTAGTCAAACTACGCTTCAGAACTTCCAGCCACAAACCCAACTTTTGCATCAGCTGATGTCGGGTGCAACATTTAATAACTGCAGCATAAACATTTATCAAGGAAAGTGAAGTTGTTGAACAACTTAACTTTCCTTGAGAAATGTTATGCTGAATGTTGAGACCGTTAAATTTTATGTCACAAAATATGTTTGTATATATGTTCATTAAACTGTTAATTGAAATTGAATAATTTACTTTATCTTTAAAATATACTAGGTACCGTTAACAATGTGGTAATAAGTGGTAATAACAGTAATAACATGACTTCCATAGTCGGGCGTTATGGTTCATTAACGGCCCACCATAAATGATTAACAGCCCACTGGCCTTATAACGCCCCTCGACTTCGTCTCGGGCCGTTATAACGCCCTGGGGCTGTTAATCATTTATGGTGGGCCGTTAATGAACCATAACGCCCTCCTGAAGTCATGTTATTGTTATAGTAACGGGTGTGTAATAATGGCAAGTATCCAACATAAAGTTATTGTTTAGTTACATTTGGGTATCATTTTGGTACATTTGGGTAAAAAGACGTGCCCACATACTAAATATCAGAATCCCCACCTCCAGATGTTGGTCAGACGAGGTGGACGACACTGACTAGTTGAAGATGAATTCAGTTCTATTCTGGTTGCAAAGCCTACAAGGAATTAAAACATTGTTTACCCAGACACCGAGGAAGTGTAATTTAAATGGGAGTTCTGAGTGGTTCTGGTATTTAGCCTTTAGGAGAACACGTCGGATCACAAAATTGGCTGGCCGCTACACTGTAATTCTGACAGTCTCAAACTGACATTGTATTGTATCACTGGTAAAAATAGTTCATAGACTGGATCCAGTGAACTTGTGAAGAAAAATCTAGGAAATAAATGAATATCGCTGTTTGCGTACATGTCTGTTTCTGTAAAATTTTACTACAAGCACAAGACTGCATGCCCGTGTTTTGAAAACAAAGATTTCCCCAGACCGTACGTCAACATAACTTGAAGTCATCCGAACACCGGCTATTTCTAAGGAAATCGCGCTAAGTTCCCCACAAATAAAAAAGGCCCACTAAAAGTATCAATAAATCACTTGTTTTATTTTTTTATTCGTTGTCAACAATTTGTGAAGTGTACGTTCTCAATTAAAACTGAAACTGGTCTTTAAATCTGACGAAGCCGGCAACGGACGGCATTGGCACTTCGAACTTTTAAACAATATTTAACTCGCCAACAACTACCTAACTTCGAAAGTCACTTCATTACTTAATTATTTCTCACAGTTTCCAGCAATATGTGACAATATATTTTACATAATGTCCTTTGAAAGGCCAAAAACAATTAAATGTCCATTACAGTGATTCTGGATTTTTTGCCAGTGGGAGAGCCACGCCGCCAGATGGCACCCCAAACTCTGTTGCATGGTATATAGAAAAATTATAAAATCATGGATACCTATTACCTATGTGCGCACACGCCACTACGTGGGTGTGCACTATAATAACAGATACAAGGCCTGCATGTACATTCCACGGGGAAGGTGGGAACATAGGTGGAACTCTTGTGACGCTCACGGTGAGGCCATCGCCTTGACGTCGGCGAAAAGAACCAGACACATAAGTGCTGTCAAAGTAATCCAGTAAATCGGCAGTCTCTGGGGCACTCTCAGGAAGGACTGATCGAAGATACTGCATACCTTCTTCAACATCTTCTAATTGTAGGAAAGCAAGGCCATCCATCATACCACAAAGGAGACGGAACTCATCATCTTCTTGGTAGTGTTTAATATTGTTTATAATTGCAACAAATCATAGGTGCAACTCCATTATTTAGGTTCAAGCAGGGACAATTAACTAAAACAACAAGCAAAATAATCTCAGCTGGCCTAAGTGTTATTATCCTTACTTATAAACATTTCAATTAATCTCAAATCAGCAGCTGGCCTGAGTGTTATTATCCTTAATTGATCTCAATTAAAATTTAATTTTGTGTTATTGTGACTTTTTTTCCTGTGACTTTTCTTTTGTGACTTTTTTTTCCTGTGACTTTTTTTCCGATCACCGAACAAAACATACCGCTGACATGAAAGGGGTGTATGTGTGATCTAAAGGTGTCAAAACACATTTTATCCAAGTTTTGTAATTCTATACTTGTGCATTTTCCGACGAAATCTTTGTTCTTAAAAGCTTATATCCCCATATGCAGCACTTAACAAACCTTATACACAGTATGGGTGAAATTCGTAGCACCCGATGACGGCTGAGTATGTCTGGGGCATCTTATTTATTCAGCAGTTTTTCCGAATGAACCCCTACAAATAAATAAATACAGTAAAGCGAGGTAAATTACGCCGTAAAACCCCAAAGGTCTTAATAAAATGAAATACCAAGCATTATTTCCAAATAAAACGAAATACTGCATTTTGATTGGCTGAGAGGTACGGTGTAACTTGCAATCCACAGTGGTTTTTTGTTTATACCGTGTTTAACCACGGTGTAAAAACAAGAACAAGAGCAAGTTGTGTGGCTAAAGAAATACCCATTTTTAATTATTAATTCATACCTTCTGCTCGGTTATGTTAGAAGAAAATAAAAATACAGGAAATTTAATATTTATGTGCAAAAAAATTTATTACAGATATGGATGTAATTGGAACTGGCTCATTGAGCCAGTTCCAATGACATTCATATTTGTCTGGTTTTATTTAATCAGCTTGCAAAGTACAGATTTTCTGTCAGTTTTTGCCTACAGTGTAGATTAAAGTATTAAGAACACCAAAATTCTTGGAAATAAATCCGTTATCCTTGTGTTTTCCAGGGTGTATGGGAATTTACACCGGTTTGGGAACTCATACACCCTTCGGCTTCGCCACAGGGTGTATGAGTTCCCAAACCGGTGTAAATTCCCATACGCCCTGGAAAACACAAGGATAACTAATATTATGCCGGATGAATCCTTATCACATGACGTTAAAAGCGGGAAGCTCATATCAGTACACAATCGAAATTCTACCAGAGAAACAAAGCATCCCTAGAGAGCATAAATGTTCAAACTGCAATACTGTAGTATTAAATTTGCAGCGTCATGGTATGAAGGAACGAAAAGAGGCAATTAATATTACTTTTTCTATTTCAAATACCAATGCTACCTTATCGCTTGTTTACATGGATTTAACGACACTTTCTGCAGCCAGGATCTCGTCGTGTCGAACAGTTTTACAGGTGGAGGAAGCTGAAGTGTCCGGAGAGAACACGAGTAGCGGCGGGCAACTGTCAGACTCTCTAAGTAACTAACTCTGCAGCACCACCGAAGAGCAGTGCGCAAGGTCACAGAGCGCCACCGCGTCCAACGTGAGAAATCGGAATTAAGTACTTTTCCCAAGGACACAACTCAGTTACCGCTGATCACGATCGAGCCGTCGACTTGCTGGTTTAAAGTTCGATGCCCGAACCACTGAGCCATGACTCCCTCGACTGCTGCCTTAATGTATAACACTGAGTGCTTGGATGATGCGCTAGCCGTAAAGGCCACCTAAATAATTGACAAACGATTATTGTTGTTTTCTCCAGGATCCCGGCAGGTCAAGGGTTTGGCAAGTGCTTCACTGATCAAAAAGATACTTGCATTTATTTTGCATGCCAAATGATGATGCCAGTAAACAAAATGGTATTGGTAACATGCTTGTGATAATGGCCTGTAATGCAGAATAAATCTATACTAATAGCATGTACTTCAAGACTGTACCTTTATTATTCCACTTCACGTATTGAGTGTTATATCGAGTGTTTCATGCTGCTTAGATGGTGCTCAAGGTTAACAGTAAGTCAGTACAACCTGTCATATCATGAAATAACAGAGAGATGTAACCAGGCTACAGTGATCTTGGATGTATTTGTACCTTTCTAGGAGAGGGGGCATGGTGGCCTTGTGTACAAAGGCGTACTGTAGATCGATGATGCACTGGTCTTCACCCAATGCTAACTCTGCATGTGCAGTTGCTCGCCGTTGCTCGGTGGTTCTCTTCCTCCACCCGTAAAACTGTCGAACACAATCTGACCCTGGGTGTTGAAAGTGTCGTTAAACCACAGCAAAGCAAGAAAGCCCCTTTTGAAGAATTCTAAAGTGTTTTGATCATAAAAGTGACCACTTTCGCGATCGCATCCCAATTTGATCACGACACACCAACACTGGTGGGTTGAGATTTAAAATAAAACACATCGAAAACAAGGCTGCTCCAGGAAAAATAAACGAACATAACATCACAGGTTCAATGTAAGTTCTCGCAATTCTTTTTAGACAGGTGAAAGTCCACATTTTTATTGGGGTTTAACGACACTTTCGACAGACAGGGTCACCTCGTGTCCGACAGTTTTACGGGTGGAGGAAGCAGACGGAGTACCCGAATTGAATCACCGAACAGTGGCGAGCAACTGTCAGACTGCCCAACATACTAACCTCGCACAAGCAGAGTTAGCATTGGTTGAAGACAAGTGCATCATTGACGCACAGTACGTCTACACACTGCCATTGTGCCATCAGTTGGGAAATCGGGATTAAGTGCTTTGCCCAAGGACACAACACAACGCAGTGAACCTTTCGGCTTAAAGTCGAACGCCGTAACCACTGAGCCACCGCGCTCCTGAGATTCAACACAGCTACATGGAGGGAACAGGCAGAGAATTTCGCCCGGATCGCGACTCGAAATTCTCTGCCTGCTCTTATCAAGTTATGACCAGTGTCCTGTACCCGGGGCAATGGTTACTGACCCCATGATTTTGCCTATCCCTGTCAAAATATATAAAATCAGAGATTCATTCATGTTAACATAGCATTGAATGTCGATCAGTTGTGTTTTGTGTAAAGTGGGTAATTTTGTATTATCGTTTTAGCGTCACTTTAGGTTATCTTAAGCTATAAAGTCACAATAGGGCAAGGCTGATTTACACAATGACACCCGATGACACTCCGCCACATCAAGCGGCAATTTTGTAGTACAACAGAATGAAAAAAATGAGGATTTTGCCTGCTAGCAGGTATTTGTTACTTATAAGTTAGTCTAGTGTTTTATCTGAAAATATTACCCTAAAGGACAATGCGATATCATATCTCAGACTCTGGAAAAGCAAATGCAGATATGGTTCATGATAGAGCAAAAAGGTGATTGAGTGTAAAAAATCAGCCGGCGACAAATGTTTGCATTTCTGTCACCTCATAATAGCTGGCTAAAAAACTGGCTGCATCTCAGAAACTCCAAACACGACATGGACGCACATTGCGGTTGTTGTCTCCATCCTACCAGAAAATATGCTATCTGCATCACTGCTTGTCTGTATCCTTAATTTCGATGAATGGAAACATAATATTTAAAATTAGATTTCGATGAGAGCTACTGCATTGTCCACACCACATGTGGGATACACTCGGCCAGTTTCTGGTGAGTTTGTTGTGGGAATATAATGGCTTAATCATTGATAACTGTCAATATAAAATCGTTAACAGACAAATCCTCAAAAAGAACAAAAAATAGCACATGCAGCAAAATTGAATTCCGATAGGTGTTCGATGGTTCCTGGAGTATCAAACAGTGAGAATCGAAACTCTGAAGTAATATTTGAATATTATTTGAAAAGTAGTCTATAACGTAGTCTGTGCGAAAAAAAACATCGTTTAACCCTTTGACCCTGGTGGTATCTTTCATGTCAGTTCAATAACAGCAATCGGGAGAGTTCATATTGATTATTTGGGGGTAGACCAATTAATATTTTCAACGTGCAGCCTACTTAATGCAGTTATGGGGGAGCGCGGTGGCTCAGTGATAGACTGTTGGACTTCTATGCTAGAGGTCCCGAGTTTGATCCCCGTCCGGGACGACCCGTGTCCTTGGGCAAGGCACTTTATCCCGGCTGCCTACATGGGGGCACGATGACGCCGTGTACTAAGGCGTACTGCACGTCGATGGTGCACATGTCTTCAACCGCTGTAACCCTGCTTGAGCGGAGCTTGAACAGAGTTAGAATGTTGAGGAGCTGACAGTTGCTCATCGATGCTCGGTGGTTCTCTCCGGGTACTCCGGCTTTCTCTACCCGTAAAACTGTCACGGTCACGATTAGCCATTGTGCATAAGTATGTGACCTTAAACACCAATAAATAAATAAATAAATAAATAAATAATAAATAAATAAATAAATAATGCAGTTATGACGCATCATGTTTCGTTTCGGAAAAAGGGCCACCCGGCTTCAAAGGGTTAACCCAATACATCGTACAGGTCTGAAAATAAAGAGATTACATCGTAAACCGTTAGCAGGTTACGCTAAATAACTTGGTGGTAACGTCTAGAAATAATTTGTTGGATGCTTTACATCTTAAAGGAATTTTCGCCACAATAAATAGCGAGATCGCACGTCAGTTTTTTGCTATTTATTGTGGCGGAAATTATTATCGAGCTCGGCTGATATTACATCAAACTCCACTTATATGTCGCCGATCTCGGTCGATATGACCCAAGCTGGAGGTTCCCCAGCCGGATGCGTTACTAGTCGCAGCCACTTTGTCTACAGATCATTTGCTCAGCGAGGTTCTCGTCGTCCGAGCTATGCCTGTTCAAGTCACTACTCGATAGCTTATTTGCTCCATAAGATTCGAGACGTTTAAGCAATACCTATTTCTGCTCGATTATCTTTTTGGGGTATAAGAAACATAAGGCCTTCGATATACACAAGGGAACTTACTCTGTATGGGTAGGTACAGATTACGGGGAAATCAAGCAATCTGATTGGTGATTATAAGACATGGAAGAGGGCTTAGATCGGAATAAGTTGTTGTCAAGAGTAGCTAGGACTAGACTAGGGTTAGATTAGCTAGAACAGCTTCTATAATAGGTAGAAAGCGTGGATGCTGGTAAAATCGAAGCCAGTAAAGATATTCTTTTGCAATGGAACGGCACCCACACGGTGCTATAGCACTACTTGTTTATTTATTTATTTATTGGTGTTTAAGGTCACATGCTTATGCACAATGGCTAGTCATGACCGTGACAGTTTTACAGGTGGAGGAAGCCGGAGTACCCGGAGAGAACCACCGAGCAACGACGAGCAGCTGCCAGCTCCCCAAACATCGTAACTCCGCACTGCAGCACAGGCAGTGTTAGATTGGTTGAAGACATGCGCACAATCGGCGTGCAGTACGCCTTATTACACGGCGTCATCGTGCCCCCATGTGGACAAACAGGGATAAGTGCCTTGTCCAAGGACACAACTCAGGAGTCCGAATCGATCGCTCAGACGGTCACCCATGCGAGGACTAACCGGGCTCTACGTTGCTTAACGTCGGTGATCTGACGAGAACCGGTTACTGCAACGCCACCCCCCCCCCCCTATAGCACTACTTGCTATGATTATAAGGGGGATTCTGGGTGAATACGAACCAGCAAAAGTACCCGTATACAGTAGAATATATCTTTTTTATGAGGAGTTGGCGATTGCGTCGCGACATGTTTCACTGACGTTCCATCAATTAGAGATGGGCGGTATTGGGACTTTGAGTTCGGTATCGGTTTCGGCAATTTTAAGTGTGTGTACTTCGGTACTGGTTCGGTATTTGGTATTTGCCTTGACGGAGATTTGCTGATAGTACCAAAGGAGAATTCACGGGAAAATACAGAATAAGTTGTTCTTGTATCATTCTACCACAGCGATACAAATGCCACTGCCAATGAGCCCAACAGTGGCATTCTTTTACGAACACAAATCACATCTACAGTAATTTTGTGAGTTCTTTTAAACACACCTTAACCTTTAAAGGTCTGTTTGAGGTGTTTGCAATCTCAGAGCATGTGTCTTGCCATCTTCAGGAGGTGACAATTTATACACAAATCACCTGGGTAGTGATTTCTAGTCAAGTCTGGGGTCACTTGATATGGTTTTGTTGAATTTGTTTGAAAAATAATATTTTGTCAACTGCTTAATTTGCATATTACGTGGGCGGATGTGGCCGATTCATTGGGTAAAGGGTTAAATTCCCTTGTCACTTATTGTAGGTCTTGTGTTACCCACCCATGGCGGTAACAGGTCTCTGAACATCTTTATCAGTTCTCCACCACTTTGTCTGTGAGGATGCTACCATGCCAGGACTTTGCCCGATACCACTTGCAGTCAGGACAGCTTTTGAAAAATAATATTTTTTCAACTGCTGAATTTGCATATTACGTGGGCGGATGCGGCCGATTCGTTGGATAAAGGGTTAAAGTCCTATTTCAGACATATGCAATCTCAGAGTATGTGCTCTAACCATGCCATGCTCAAGATGTCCTGCTGACAACAGACAAAGCACCTGGGCAGTGATTTCTAGTCAAGTCTTGGCTGCCTGTTAAGGCAGCCAAGACTTGGCTAGGAATCAGTCACTGTTAAGCAGCCTGACATGTACAGTTTGTAGTCTAGTGAAAATTCTGGACAATTAAACTTCTTTTATAAAAATTAACCCTTCAACTGATTATGTCATATTAGAAACCTTTCGGGCCATATAGCACCCACGTGCTACTATTATAACGAGAATTCTCCACGAAACCGAACCTGTTTCGGTGCTTTTGGACAGTTTGGTGTGATTGTTGGATTGTTTGTGGTAATTTGATACACTCCAGCTCAAACGAATACAACTTCCGAACACACCTCCATCCAATTAGAAGATTTTGGGCCACATAGCAGCCACGGGCTACCATAAAGACCCAGATTGCGGCCTCAAGTGTACAAAATGAACGACGGAAACGTGCCACCCAAACAACAAGCGTTTTGCATGCGCACTGTCACCACGTATCACTATGGTAATGACGTCACAACATGGCCGCCCACGCGGGTACCATGACAACCAAACATGGAGCCAATGAGTCACATGACGTGACATCACTTCCGAGGTCCTGCAATCTGGGGATGAAAACCACAATTACATACTACTTCCGAAGTTGAGCCAAATAAATCTAGAGAGTTCGATGGGTGGAACTTCCAGGAACTATTTATTACTAGCTTTCATTCCTTCTGCATTTTTCTATATTTGTGCAATAAACACGCACAGTGTCCTCATAATTTAATATACTACCCCCACTTAAAAACAATATATGGATGCGATGCAGTGTCTTTGCGTGGATATCAGCGATCATCGCATGAGTGGACAGAAGAAATGTGCATTACTAGGCGAGATCTTGCCACGCATGGAAATACATAATTTCTCTTGCCAACGAATTTGATGACCGTCGATATCCACTCAAACACACCGGATGTTTTGTTTTTTCATTACACGCACTTTGGAGAAATTGTAGGCCTGTTCGACAGAGTTATCACTGAATCCTTCAAAACACAAATCATCGGATCGTTGTGTAACCAACATTCCGCAGTGTACGCTATTTTCTAACCAACACTGCAAGTTTTAAATTCTCTAGTATTCCTTATCCAACATTCACAAGTGGGTCTAAATTGCTTTACTATGATGCAGGCTCGTAACCCTGGGATGTGCGACGGGTGCGAACGCACCTCCCCACAAAGGTTGAGTTCCACTTGAGAGATTATCTCCCATTTGGAATTTGAAAATTTTAAACAAATGGGGTTACCTCACTTACCCCCAATGCATCGTACTCTTTGTCACTTAGTCACAGAGAGTACAATATATCGGCGTACGTTATTTTAAACTAATAATGTTCTAGTTTGCATCTAGCTTCTGTGAAACGCATTCGCACTACTTTGATACTTTTTATAGCGTCGGATGTAAAAGGTATGAACGTGCCTAGGTTTTTCAAAAAAGACTAGAGTCATGGACCTTTATATTACACTGTTATCACTGTTTAATTTCTACCAGAATCCCATAATAACATACGTATAGAATATATCCATAGTAGTTTGGTGTACCAAATGTTCACCACGAGTGGTGAACATTTGGTACACCAAACTACTATGGATATATTTATTTATACCATTACCGTCAGATTATTAAGAGTCGCTATTAATTTTTCTCGATTTTGCAGCGCAGCAAACGTACACACGTGCGAATCTGTTTTTGTTTACATGAGCCCCGGTCCGTGGTACTTCAGCTGTCAATTTTATCGCCGAAACGAAATGGAAAAAGAAACCCGCAAACAACGGGGCCTTTTTCATTTTAATAACATACTAGTTCGAGTTATGGATACGTTATTAACATAAGACAACGCATGTTTGTTAATTATTGGTTTCTTATGAGGTAAACTCATTCAAAAACATATTAAATGATTGCCGCTTGCATTTCACTCTTTGCGAGGCGATACGCAATAAATTAAGGCAAGTTTGTATTCGAGGTCACCAAAGGTCAACTTGGATGTAGTTCCTCTGTAGGTGTAAATTTTAACTATTGAAATCCCATTGCTGGTGTGTTCACCACGGTTGGTGTGTAAAGCCAACATTTATGTCAAGTAAGTAGTATGTCTCGGGGGATCTCATTTGGGGATCTCATCGGGGGATCTCGGAAGTGACGTCATGTCACGTGACCCAGTGGCGCCATGTTGTGTTATCGTGGTAACCCGCGTGAGCGGCCATCTTGTGACGTCATCCCCATAGTGATACGTGGTGTGAGTGCGCATGCGCAGCGCGTGTTGTTAAGGTGATACGTGTTTCCGTCGTCCATTTTGTATACTGGAGGCCGCCATCTTGGTTTTTATGGTAGCACGTGATTGCAATGTTACCCAATGTTTCTGCAATTGGACGGGGTATGTTTAGAGGGTGTGTTCGATTGTAGAAGAGTAAATCTAATTACCACAAACAACCAGACAATCCTTCCAAATCACCAAAATCCACCCCAACTTTTACTATTTCGAATTCTTTCAGAATTCTCTGCTTCTATCTATATATGCAACAGTTTTCGTCTATCTGGCCATGTTCCTTTATTCTAGAGTATACTCTAGTAGCATAGAAGAGCTTATCAGTTGGAACAGCTTTGATTATTGTTACTATATTTAGCTATTTTTGTTCTATTCTTGTTAGTTCTGACCCTATTCCGTGTACTCTTGTTGTTTCATTTATCTAGATCATTTATAACCAATCAGATTGCTTGATTTCCCATAGTCTGCATGCAGGGTTATCTCCCTTGTGTATAACAAAAGCAGTACGAAAGCCAATAAGCTATCGAGCAGTTACTGATAAGTCATTGCTCGAACGACTCTAAGCCCATCGAGCAAATGAGCTATCGAGCAATTGCTCGATCGAGTGACTCCTCGAACGATTCTTCGACTCATTTCAGTATTTGAGGATACCCATGGCCCGGTATTGTATTATTTGAGGATACCTATCCCAAATATCCCTTATAAGCTAAAGAGTCAAGAGAGTAATTGCTCCATGAGCAATTGCTCGAACGACTCGAAGCTCATCGAGCAAATGAGCCTTAGAGCAATTGCTCGATCGAGTGACTCGACATACTGCTCGAACGACTCGAAGTCCATCGAGCAAATGAGCTTTAGAGTAACTGCTCGTTCGAGTGACTCCTCGAACGACTCTACGACTCATGTCAGAAAAAAGGGATTCTAGGGCCTAAAGGGATTCCGTAAGTAGGGCTTTTTCCCAAATAAGCCAAAGAGCCAAGAGAGTAATTGCTCCATGGGCAATTGCTCGAACGACTCGAAGCTCATCGAACAAATGAGCCTTAGAGCAATTGCTCGATCGAGTGACTCCTCGAACGACTCTTAGACTCATTTCAGTATTGGGGGATACTTGTTGGACTTTACATCCGGGCACTTCTGTTAGGAAAGGTATAAAAAGGGTGTTGGTACGAAAATAAATTCATTTGTGTCCTGACCGTCGTCGAGTGAAGACATGTTACCAATTCGTTGCAGATACTGTTCCAAGTTATTTTCAAGATCGGATAATGCTCGAAGTCTCAAGAAGAACCATCATCGGCTCCACTGCAGATATTGTGATAAAGAATTCTCCAGGAGCTTCACACGTAAGAGGCATGGAGAACATTACTGTCCAAGAAGAACAGAAGAGGAGAGAGATACTGGACTGACTGACCAGAATAAAGCACTTTTAGAATTTTTACGGTATGCTGACAAGGTGGAAATCGATGCCGTTCTACGCGCTGCTGATGAAGATTTGATTACCTGTTTATGTAAATGTGCTACCAACATTCTCGAAGATAAGATACCACTGAATTTAGCTGAATTTGATGACCTGCGAAAATACGAACATGTATTGAAGCTGCTAACAGATGATGGAATTCCTCCAGATATAAAAAGATGTATATTGCGAAGGAGTTGCTTTCTCTCGGCGCTTATCAACCCAGTCCTAGGTCTGAAAAAAGTTTAAAAGGAGTGTTGGTGTGAAAATAAATTCATTTGTTCTATGACCACGAAAGAGTGAAGACATGGCGATACATAACTGCGAGTACTGTGGAAAAACATTTTCTCGAAAATTTAACATGAAGAGGCACAAAGAAGAAGTTTGCCCAAACCGACGAACGGAAAAATCGAGCAACACTACAAGATTAGAAAGAAATCTAGATACACTGCGAATCCTATCTGATGCGGATCGATATGAAGCCAAGACTATGCTAAAGATGGCTAGTGATGATTTGATACAATGTATATGTGATTGTGCTTCAAACATCTTGACGCGCGCAGTACCTATAACCAAATCTGAGAGAGCTAAGCTGATTCCACACAAGTACGAAATCAGGAGAATTGCCTCACCAAAGACAGAACTATCTTATCGGAAAAGAAGACGGATCATACAGAAAGGAGGATTTTTAGGAAAGTTGATCAAACCCGTCATCAATGCACTGTCCGATATCCTATAAAAGGGTCGTGCTCATAAGAAATTTGTTATTTGTAATCTGACCTTCGAAGAGAGCGGACACAATGCAATCCAGCTGTGCACCAAAAAATTGGTCAAGAGTTTCGGACTCTAATGAATCGTCGGAACTATCAGAAGATATGGAATATGAAGAAGAAGAAGACGAAGAAGAAGACGTTTCTATGATGGGAGGTATCGTTCAAAGTGCCTTTGACAAATACCAAAACGATTTTGACAACCTCATGAACAAATATATCGAAGATGGAATGGATAGTGAAGATGCAGTTGAAACAGCATATAGAACACTTCAAAAGAATGTTAGAGAAGCCATTAGTGAGAAATACATTCATACCCTTGTGTACATTCGAAATTTTTGCAACGACTCAATTCACAAGAAAATTCAAGAAACTGCCAAGCGTCTTCGTGAAGAAGAGGATTTTGACTTTGAAGAATCCCAGAAATATGCCTTGGAAAAGCGAAGATTTCTGTTCGACAACCTTATGACAAACTACTCATTCCGAGTAGATGATGATGAAGAAGAAGAAGACGATTAAAAGAAAGTATAAAAGGAGTGTTGGTATAAAAATAAATTCATTTCCGTTTTGAACGTCGAAGAGTGAAGATGTCTGTGTCAACAACGGTGCTCAGATTCAAAGATGACTTACATATACAGATCTTCAAGAATGATGCTGGATTAAAGTTGACTTCCCAGGAACTGACACAAGTGAATCGTGTGGTAAATGCAGCCAAGAGAAAAAATCTAGACATGGATGCTGGTGGAAAGAAACAAAGATGTGTGGATACTGGCCGATCAGTAAACAAAAGAATAAAGACAGAAGAACTGACTCCCAATACAAACAAGAATGAAGTTACTACTGCGAACAAAGTTTCTACAGAAACAAAGGAAGATGTTTCCATTAACAACGAAGTTTCTACCGAAGACAAGAAAAAGATGCCAGCTCCCACAAAGAAAGAAGTTTCCACTAAGAATGAAGTTTCTACTGAAGTCAAGAAAAAGATGCCAGCTCCCATAAAGAAAGAAGTTACCATCAAGAACGAAGTTTCTACTGAAGTCAAGAAAGATGTTTCTACTCAAACCACGAATGAAGTTACTACTGAAGATACGAAGGATGTTTCTACTCAAACCACAAATGAAGTTACTACTAAGAAGACTGAAGTTACTACTATGAAACAGCTAGAGAAAGAGGAACCAAAAGATGCCAGACAGGAAATTAAAGCAACCAACAAAGCCAAGTTATCAAATGAGAGAATGTGTTTTATCAAGAACCTAGCCATGCGATGGGAAGAGGCTCCAACCCACAAGAAGAAGAAATGGTTAGCCCATGCAAGAAGAACTACAAAGAGAAATGCATTGAGACATTGAATTGTATACTTGAATAAAAATGAAATGTTATATATATTGTTTGTTTGTTTTTTATCTACTACCCCAACAGAAGTCCCGGATGTAAAGTCCAACAAGTATCCCCCAATACTGAAATGAGTCTATGAGTCGTTCGAGGAGTCACTCGATCTAGCAATTGCTCTAAGGCTCATTTGCTCGATGAGCTTCGAGTCGTTCGAGCAATTGCCCATGGAGCAATTACTCTCTTGGCTCTTTGGTTTATTTGGGAAAAAAGCCCTACTTACGGAATCCCTTTAGGCCCTAGAATCCCTTTTTTCTGACATGAGTCGTAGAGTCGTTCGAGGAGTCACTCGAACGAGCAGTTACTCTAAAGCTCATTTGCTCGATGGACTTCGAGTCGTTCGAGCAGTATGTCGAGTCACTCGATCGAGCAATTGCTCTAAGGCTCATTTGCTCGATGAGCTTCGAGTCGTTCGAGCAATTGCTCATGGAGCAATTACTCTCTTGGCTCTTTAGCTTATAAGGGATATTTGGGATAGGTATCCTCAAATAATACAATACCGGGTCATGGGTATCCTCAAATACTGAAATGAGTCGAAGAGTCGTTCGAGGAGTCACTCGATCGAGCAATTGCTCGATAGCTCATTTGCTCGATGTGCTTAGAGTCGTTCGAGCAATGACTTATCAGTAACTGCTCGATAGCTTATTGGCTTTGGAACTGCTTTTGTTATACACAAGGGAGATAACCCTGCATGCAGACTATGGGAAATCAAGCAATCTGATTGGTTATAAATGATCTAGATAAATGAAACAACAAGAGTACACGGAATAGGGTCAGAACTAACAAGAATAGAACAAAAATAGCTAAATATAGTAACAATAAGCAAAGCTGTTCCAACTGATAGGCTCTTCTATGCTACTGGAATATACTCTAGAATAACGGAACATGGCCAGATAGACGAAAACTGTTGCATATATAGATAGAAGCAGAGAATTCTGAAAAAATTCGAAATAGTAAAAGTTGGGGTGGATTTTGGTGATTTGGAAGGATTGTCTGGTTGTTTGTGGTAATTAGGTTTACTCTTCTACAATCGAACACACCCTCTAAACATACCCCGTCCAATTGCAGAAACATTGGGTAACATTGCAATCACGTGCTACCATAGAAACCAAGATGGCGGCCTCCAGTATAAAAAATGGACGACGGAAACACGTATCACCTTAACAACACGCGCTGCGCATGCGCACTCACACCACGTATCACTATGGGGATGACGTCACAAGATGGCCGCTCACGCGGGTTACCACGATAATACAACATAGCGCCACTGGGTCACGTGACATGACGTCACTTCCGAGATCCCCCGATGAGATCCCCCAAATGGGGGGTGAAAAGCCCGAGACATACTACTCAAGTAGAATAGGTAATCATGGTATAAATACATGTAGTATAATATATATCTGGAATGTAAAATGTGACTATCAACTTTAACGATCTATATATATATTGCATGTAATGTTTCACAAGCAATAGTGTAACAGTGCTTATATTAGAGATCCTAAATTCCACATAACATTTCCCCAGATGCTACCACAGAACTCCATTTGATATCCACTGTTTTCAAAATTTTAGCAGCCATGGTCGCATCTCTTGGTTTAAACAATATTTATTTCTAATAGTATCAGGTAGTAATGTACAATAGTATTTGGATTGGATTCGACAGTAAGCCACGGGCTTATTGTTGTCGTGTCCATATGTATAATAATATTACAAAGAAGATTAGATCAGATATGACAGATAACAAGTGTATATTGATCATTATGTTTGTCAAGGATCTGGGTCACTATGTGTTTGTTCTAGTATCTATTGGGAATATAGGTTTAAGAAAATGAGAGAGAGAGAGAGAGAGAGAGAGAGAGAGAGAGAGAGAGAGAGAGAGAGACAGGGAGAGAGAGAGAGAGAGAGAGAGAGAGAGAGAGAGAGAGAGAGAGAGAGAGAGAGAGAGAGAGAGAGAGAAGAGGGAGAGAGAGAGAGGGAGAGAGAGAGAGAGAGGGAGGGAGAGAGAGAGAGAGAGAGAGAGAGAGAGAGAGAGAGAGAGAGAGAGAGAGAGAGAGAGAGGAAGAGAGAGAGAGAGAGAGAGAGAGAGAGAGAGGGAGAGAGAGAGAGAGAGAGAGAGGAGAGAGAGAGAGAGAGAGAGAGAGAGAGAGAATAAATGTTAATTTCAATACTTCGGTAACCTCTTGTCTCTAGGTACAGTACAGTTTCCTTAGACTGGTTGTAATCCACGCGTGGGCAGTGATGTCCACGCATGCTTTTACCAGGCAATCAAAATCATCAGCAAGAATACTTTAATTAATGAAGCACCGGGTTACAGTACGTGGAGAGTGGATAGTAACTAAATCACCCACGGAGTGGAGTTATTACCCAAGCTATAACTTTTAAATTTTGTACATATCGACAAAAAACACAAGCAATGTTTCAGCCAATGGACCTCCGGGTTTAACCCGGAGGTCCACTGGCTGAAACTTTGCTTGTGCTGGTCATGCTTTGCAAGATATTTGCAATTATTGCTTGGGTGGAATCTCCACTCTGCTGGTGATTTAGTGATTATACACTCTCCACGTAATGTATACCCGGTGCTTTATTAATTAAATTTTTGATGATTATTCCTATAATTAGTGTTTGGAATATAATATTATTGCATCCGAGGAAATATTGCCCACCCGTGGAAAGTGACCAGTCCACAATGACCGTATTGAAAGTCTTGGCTGCCCATATTGAAACGACTGCAACTGCCAAAAGTACCAGAGATTTGTATGCATTTGTACTACACGTTGCCATTCTGCATCCCGAAGGTGTTCCTCGGCATCAATGTTCACGCAGTCGGGAGCCCATTTAGAATAGAAAAATCAGCCAAAAAGAAAGAGAACTCTAAAATAATCCACCCTGAAAATCTTCAAATTTCACTTATATTTTTATCTTTCAGGAATAGAATTATCAAAACAGAGCATGGATATTATTCTCGTTAGCTCATCATTCCTGGTTTATGACTCTATCAGACAGAATTTGACTGGAAACAGGACGTCAGTTATTCACTGGCCATCGGAAATTGTAGTGGAAAGAAGAATTAGCAGGGAATTCAGTGAGCGCTTATGTAGCCTCTGTTCTTCCGTTAAGAAGCAGCTTTCTCAATGCCTTCCGATTCGAAATGATTTTCATGGAACTGGGAAAGAAGAGAGAAATTTGATATTTGCGAAACTCATTCAAAGTTTGAGGAGTGAAAACTTGTTCGTTATTTTTGAAAATGAAAAAGGTAAGTATTCTTGTCATGTAATGATACAACAGAAGACTGTATTATTTGTTTGTTTATATGTTTATTGGGGTTTAACGTCAGTTTTCCAAGGTCACATAATATGGTGCAGTTTTACGGGTCATCACTGACTCATATCTTCATGAAAATCGGCTTATCTCCATTGAAATTATTAGTCGAGCGAGGAAGGTCCAATTTAGAAGTAAATAATTGTTGAGAAAACATGCATGATATCAGAAGAAAATAAGCCAAGTTTCTTTTTGTTGCTTTTAATAAACGAAAACAAGTAACAGCTCTCGGAGCAGATAATCGCTCTGATAGTTGTCTGTTCTTTTCGTTTATTCAACCCTTTACCCAACGTAACGGCCAAAACCGGCCAGCGCTATTCTAAAAAATCGCTAATTAATTTTCATTATTTTTTTCATTTTTTTGCCTCAAAAAAATAGGTTATGACCCCTCTTTGGAACGAGCTCGTCGAGCTCGTTCCAATAAGGGGTCATAACCTATGTTTTTGAGACAAAAAATGAAAAAAAATTAGTTATTCAAGAATTGGTTTGGCAAGTGCCATCTGCTTTTCATGTTTGGTAAAGGATTAAAGTTACAAAAGGAAACTTTTTATGGCAAGCTAATTAGAAGCAACTACTTCACAGGTAATCCCTCATTAAGAATATTTATCGGTATCACCAACAGACACTAAGTCAGTTTTTATTCTTCACAGGACAAAAATTAGAAAAACTCCCCTCCTCGCCTTCTGTATTAATGGAAAGGACAGTGTCTGTATCACATATCACAACGCGCACACTGATTATATAATGAAGAGCAAAAAGTTATAGAACATCAAATGATGGTGAAAATACCGCTTTCTATATTTTAAATGGGTTTAAACAGAGCAGAGAATATAGGTATCAATGAACTAAATATTTGAATTAGAAATACCCGACTTGAAATGTTGCAAATCTGAATCTGCCCGTTGAGCTTCTTCCATTTCTTTTTGAGAGCATATTGAGGCCAAACCCTCGGAAGTGATGCAATCTCTAAAAATAAACAGCCTTTGGAAAATAAAGTGTCTCAATAAACGTTTGACATCTTGCTTTATTGAAGAATATTCCAGATAAAAAAGAGGATGATTTGATGACTTTTGGACCTAAAAAATACAATTTACATTTGGTGTGTTTTTGTGGGGAATTCCCTGAAAAATATGAGCACGTGACCGGTACTCTCCCTTGCTGTCAATTTTTCTCTCTTATTTGATGCATGACCCCCATGTTTGGGGGTCAGAAAAAGTTGTCGGGAGGGCTATACTTGACAAAGATATTTGAATTTCAAAATTAAAGTGATGCGATCATATTTTTTTGCCTGAACGTTATAATGGTCGCCTATGGGAACATATTTAGTTCAGTGATACCTGATATAGTCAAACTTTCAAGCTGATTGGGAAGGAAATTGCAAAAAATACATTATTTAGAAGCAAATATGTCTAGCATAAAGTCCAAGTATAGTGCATACAAATGATCAATACATACAGTTAAAACTAGAAGTCTTGTCATGAAATGCGCACAAATAGCACATCGATCTGCGCGTTAATCTACGCTTCATTGCCATAGTAAGGCTATCCAATTCTGTACATTTGGCCTGTGCACAAGCAATATTTCAGCCAATGGACCTCCGAGTAAGCCGGGAGTCCATTGGCAGAAACATTGCCTGTGTTTGCTATGAGTAACCAGGAGAACCTGTCGTGCTTTGGATGCCATTCGATATGGCAATTGCGCGCAATTCCTACGCATAATTAAGCCTAGATAAGCGCACAGTTCATGACAGGACTTCTAGTTTTAACTGTAAGTCATGTCGATATGGCACTGATTCCATTAATGGTCAGGTTGATTTCTGCCGGAACGTATATCTGTTGTTACACATAGATAACAGTTTAACCGACTAATTACTGCTAATCAACATGCAATATATAATTAGATAAAAATGAAGTATTTATCTAATTAAATGCCATTTCCAGTAAAACTGATAACCTATGATGTATTATTGAAGACAAAACAATGCCATATTACCACTCACTGACAATAAACCTAGAAAATTTGTTTCAAACATGATTTTTAAACACCTTCTTCACATAAAAAGTGAAAAAAATATTATTTTGGTTTCGCCATCGGCTGTGCTGTTCACTGCCACAATGGTTTTCCTTCACAGGTGAAAGAAACTGATTTAATACACGCCTGGTCTATGTAGTCCCATCTACTACAACACTAAACCATGCGGAAAATGAAAATCTGTTCCGCACATTTTCGCAGAACGGAAATCGTGGACGGACTATTTTTAAATAGAAGCGAAATTTCACTGGAATTTTCTACAAATCGTGCAACGCAATTACAATTTGAATCGCTAGCGATAGCTGAAAATCGCCCCCCTTAGTTCCAATGTGTTCTATGTGCCAGTAGGCTGCCAGTAGGCACATAGAACACATTGAAACTCAGGGGACCAAATAGTAACACGGGTTCCCCTCGCAGATTTGGTTAGCGATGAAATGTGTTTCTTTTTGTTGATAGTTGTCAAATGAATTGCTGAGAGTCCTTCTAATAATTGTTTTATAGACGTGAAGGCGTGTAATAAACACAGAACGACACACGCGTATGAATGGGTTAATCGATATGTCACTTGAGCCATCGCGGAAGGATAAAACTCGAGGCCCGCGGCCTCTCGTTCTATCCTTCCACGCTGGAACTCGTGCCATATCGATTAACCCATTCACACGCGTGTGTCGTTCTGTGTATTTGGTGCCAAAATTTTAGCGAACGAAGATTTCTTGGTGCCAAATCAAACTTGTTATTGCAATTGCCTAAATTGGCACCCCACAGCGGGAACACTGCATTAAATAAATATAGAATAAACGTATAGTGTTTTCAAATAAAAAAATATTCTACGAGTAGGATTAAGAATGAAACCGACGAGCCTCTGGCGAGCAGAATTCATTTTTCACTTGAAAACACTATACGTTTATTTTGTTTATTCCATCTTTTACAGGGCAGTCGCTGCGAAATCGTGCTGCTACTCGCGAGAAAGCACAGCGAGAAGTGAGGAGCACATATGTCCAATTCGATGACAAGCAAAATTGCTAAAAATAAAAAATTCGCAGTGATACATTTCTGTCCAAAAAAAATTCCCCTACAAACTTGAGCTAAACTTGCAAAAATACTTTATTAAATGAACAATGTGTAGTGTTTTCTACTGGCATTGTGTAATATTTTCAAAAAGGTTTACAGAAAACAACAATTGAACTGTTAATTATACTACACGAATGCAATAGAGGTCAGAGGTCAACAAGTCCATCTCTACTATAAGAATAAATTCTTTCCGTGATAAACCTATGGGGAAAATTTATCACCCTACTAGGTGAATAAAGTAAAGATTTATCCATGGCTTTTATTGTTCGAATAAACGTCCATTTATGGGATAAATGTCGTTTAACTCTACTTGTGCCCAGTGAATCATGTAATAAATTAGGTTGAAAACTATGGCGTACGAACAGGTTCGAAAATAATTATTGAGGTACATGCTATATTATTTGAGGTTCATCCTATATTATTTCAGGTTCATGCTATATTATTTCAGGTTCATCCTATATTATTTCAGGTTCATCCTATATTATTTCAGGTTCATCCAAAAATAATATTTATGACCCTCTCGTACGCGATCAATAATTTTTCCGACCCTGGATGGACTATAATTATTGTTTCATGTTGAACCAGGTTCGACATAAATATTTCAGGTTCATCCTATATTAATTGAGGATGAACCTAAAATAATTTGTACGACCCTGGATCGACCATAATTATTGTTTCATGTTGAACCAGGTTCGACATCAATATTTCAGGTTCATCCTATAATAATTGAGGATGAACCTGAAATAATTTGTCCGACCCTGGATGGACCATAATTATTGTTTCATGTTGAACCTGGTTCGACATAAATATTTCAGGTTCATCCTATATTAATTGAGGATGAACCTGAAATAATTTGTCCGACCTTGGATGGACCATAATTATTGTTTCATGTTGAACCAGGTTCGACATGAATATTTCAGGTTCATCCTATATTAATTGAGGATGAACCTGAAATAATTTGTCCGACCCTGGATGGACCATAATTATTGTTTCATGTTGAACTAGGTTCGACATAAATATTCAGGTTCATCCCATATTAATTGAGAATGAACCTGAAATAATTTGTCCGACCCTGGATGGACCATAATTATTGCTTCATGTTGAACCAGGTTCGACATAAATATTTGAGGTTCATCCTATATTAATTGAGGATGAACCTAAAATAATCTGGATCGACCATAAGTATTCAGGATGATGCTAAAATCCCACGATGCAATACGTTCAGTTGAGTCGTTACAAACGCGAACAATGGGACATAACTGGGGGGAAAAGCAAGATAAACCTGATGCAGACACACAGCTTCAGACAAAGAATCCCACTGAGAGAGTGTTTTGTATGCGCTTCACACGATTTGTTTTTCGACCCTTTGTAATCACGCAAAATAAATAAGATTTTTTTCCCATGAAAATGTCAAATGGGCAGTGTTGATTGTTTACTGTACTGTTGCAAACAAGTTGTGTTTTAATATTGAAATATGACTCGTTAACCAATAGTGTTGCGGACCTGACCGCAAACAAACGGTCCGGTACCGGTCCAGGCGTGGTCCGCGGTACGGTCCGATGAGGACCGGGCCGCCCCTGCTGTATCGGTAAACAGGCACGCTGGACAGGTCCGTGGCGGTCCAAGGGACCGGTCCAGGGAGACGCAAAGGGATGTTTTGCACTCTCCCAATTGATACACAAACTGATAATTTCATCTTGATAGACGGTGAATACATTGAAGTCGAGTAAGTTTGAAGTAACTGTCAACAATATTGAGCCAATCTGTCACCAATCAACCACCTGCATCCTGTGATTCCTGTCACGGGTGTCGGGTTGAAGGTATCAGCGATGAGCGGTTCTACAAAAAAGTTCCCAAAATAGCGAACGCTCAAATTCGGTGACAAGAAGCTGTCATTCAATCCCTTTGTCGGCAAAGAATTTCAACGTGTATTGTGTATCTATTTCTATAAACCCCGATCTGGATTATGTGCACATGGAAACTATTCAGTTGGTAGTAACATGGTCC
>CM062292.1:28619452-28766654 GCA_031216915.1 Pictodentalium vernedei | reverse complement strand
ATGTGCACATAATCCAGATCGGGGTTTATAGAAATAGATACACAATACACATTGAAATTCTTTGCCGACAAAGGAATTGAATGACAGCTTCTTGTCACCGAATTTGAGCGTTCGCTATTTTGGGAACCTTTTTGTAGAACCGCTCATCGCTGATACCTTCACCCGACACCCGTGACAGAAATCACAGGATGCAGGTGGTTGATTGGTGACAGATTGGCTCAATATTGTTGACAGTTACTTCAAACTTACTCGACTTCAATGTATTCACCGTCTATCAAGATGAAATTATCAGTTTGTGTATCAATTGGGAGAGTGCAAAACTTCCCTTTGCGTCTCCCTGGACCGGTCCCTTGGCCCGCCCGGACTGGTCCAGCGTGCCTGTGTACCGGTACAGCAGGGGCGGCCCGGTCCTCATCGGACCGTACCGCGGACCACGCCTGGACCGGTACCGGACCGTTTGTTTGCGGTCCGGTCCGCAACACTATTGGTTAGCGAGTCATATTTCAATATTAAAACACAACTGGTTTGTAACAGTACAGTAAACAATCAACACTGCCCATTTGACATTTTCATGGGAAAAAATCTTATTTATTTTGCGTGATTACAAAGGGTCGAGAAACAAATCGTGTGAAGCGCATACAAAACACTCTCTCAGTGGGATTCTTTGTCTGAAGCTGTGTGTCTGCATCAGGTTTATCTTGCTTTTTCCCCCAGTTATGTCCCATTGTTCGCGTTTGTAACGACTCAACTGATTGGCTCGTGGAACGTATTGCATCGTGGGATTTTAGCATCATCCTGAATACTTATGGTCGATCCAGATTATTTTAGGTTCATCCTCAATTAATATAGGATGAACCTCAAATATTTATGTCGAACCTGGTTCAACATGAAGCAATAATTATGGTCCATCCAGGGTCGGACAAATTATTTCAGGTTCATTCTCAATTAATATGGGATGAACCTGAAATATTTATGTCGAACCTAGTTCAGCATGAAACAATAATTATGGTCCATCCAGGGTCGGACAAATTATTTCAGGTTCATCCTCAATTAATATAGGATGAACCTGAAATATTCATGTCGAATCTGGTTCAACATGAAGCAATAATTATGGTCCATCCAGGGTCGGACAAATTATTTCAGGTTCATCCTCAATTAATATAGGATGAACCTGAAATATTTATGTCGAACCTGGTTCAACATGAAACAATAATTATGGTCCATCCAGGGTCGGACAAATTATTTCAGGTTCATCCTCAATTATTATAGGATGAACCTGAAATATTGATGTCGAACCTGGTTCATCATGAAACAATAATTATGGTCGATCCAGGGTCGGACAAATTATTTTAGGTTCATCCTCAATTAATATAGGATGAACCTGAAATATTTATGTCGAACCTGGTTCAACATGAAACAATAATTATAGTCCATCCAGGGTCGGAAAAATTATTGATCGCGTACGAGAGGGTCATAAATATTATTTTTGGATGAACCTGAAATAATATAGGATGAACCTGAAATAATATAGGATGAACCTGAAATAATATAGCATGAACCTGAAATAATATAGGATGAACCTCAAATAATATAGCATGTACCTCAATAATTATTTTCGAACCTGTTCGTACGCCATAGTTTTCAACCTAATTTATTACATGATTCACTGGGCACAAGTAGAGTTAAACGACATTTATCCCATAAATGGACGTTTATTCGAACAATAAAAGCCATGGATAAATCTTTACTTTATTCACCTAGTAGGGTGATAAATTTTCCCCATAGGTTTATCACGGAAAGAATTTATTCTTATAGTAGAGATGGACTTGTTGACCTCTGACCTCTATTGCATTCGTGTAGTATAATTAACAGTTCAATTGTTGTTTTCTGTAAACCTTTTTGAAAATATTACACAATGCCAGTAGAAAACACTACACATTGTTCATTTAATAAAGTATTTTGGCAAGTTTAGCTCAAGTTTGTAGGGGAATGTTTTTGGACAGAAATGTATCACTGCGAATTTTTTATTTTTAGCAATTTTGCTTGTCATCGAATTGGACATATGTTCTCCTCACTTCTCGCTGTGCTTTCTCGCGAGTAGCAGCACGATTTCGCAGCGACTGCCCTGTAAAAGATGGAATAAACAAAATAAACGTATAGTGTTTTCAAGTAAAAAATTAATTCTGCTCGCCAGAGGCTCGTCGGTTTCATTCTTAATCCTACTCGTAGAATATTTTTTTATTTGAAAACACTATACGTTTATTCTATATTTATTTAATGCAGTGTTCCCGCTGTGGGGTGCCAATTTAGCCAATTGCAATAACAAGTTTGATTTGGCACCAAGAAATCTTCGTTCGCTAAAATTTTGGCACCAAATACACAGAACGACACACGCGTGTGAATGGGTTAATCGATATGGCACGAGTTCCAGCGTGGAAGGATAGAACGAGAGGCCGCGGGCCTCGAGTTTTATCCTTCCGCGATGGCTCAAGTGACATATCGATTAACCCATTCATACGCGTGTGTCGTTCTGTGTTTATTACACGCCTTCACGTCTATAAAACAATTATTAGAAGGACTCTCAGCAATTCATTTGACAACTATCAACAAAAAGAACACATTTCATCGCTAACCAAATCTGCGAGGGGAACCCGTGTTACTATTTGGTCCCCTGAGTTTCAATGTGTTCTATGTGCCTACTGGCAGCCTACTGGCACATAGAACACATTGGAACTAAGGGGGCGATTTTCAGCTATCGCTAGCGATTCAAATTGTAATTGCGTTGCACGATTTGTAGAAAATTCCAGTGTAATTTCGCTTCTATTTAAAAAATAGTCCGTCCACGATTTCCGTTCTGCGAAAATGTGCGGAACAGATTTTCATTTTTCCGCATGGTTTAGTGTTGTAGTAGATGGGACTACATAGACCAGGCGTGTATTAAATCAGTTTCTTTCACCTGTGAAGGAAAACCATTGTGGCAGTGAACAGCACAGCCGATGGCGAAACCAAAATAATATTTTTTTCACTTTTTATGTGAAGAAGGTGTTAAAAATCATGTTTGAACAAATTTTCTAGGTTTATTGTCAGTGAGTGGTAATATGGCATTGTTTTGTCTTCAATAATACATCATAGGTTATCAGTTTTACTGGAAATGGCATTTAATTAGATAAATACTTCATTTTTATCTAATTATATATTGCATGTTGATTAGCAGTACTTAGTCGGTTAAACTGTTATTGTCTATGTGTAAATCAACCTGACCATTGATGGAATCAGTGCCATATCGACAAGACTTACAATTAAAACTAGAAGTCCTGTCATGAACTGTGCGCTTATCTAGGCTTAATTGCGCGTAGGAATTGCGCGCAATTGTCATATCGAATGACATCCAGAGCACGGCCGGTTCTCCTGGTCACTCATTGCAAACACAGCAATCTTTCTGCCAATGGACCTCCGGGTTACCCGGAGGTCCGTTGGCTGAAACATTGCTTGTGCACAGGCCAAATGTACAGAATTGGATAGCCTTACTATGGCCATAACGCGTAGATTAACGTGCAGATCGATGTGCTATTTGTGCGCATTTCATGACAAGACTTCTAGTTTTAACTGTATGTATTGATCATTTTGTATGCACTATACTTGGACTTTATGCTAGACATATTTGCTTCTAAATAAAAATGACAGGACATCTCAAGATATTATCTAACAAATCAGCAGTTTCTGAATGCCACTCGGGGTGGATATTTTCCCACCCTACCCATCCAGACCCCAAATCAGCATATTTCATACAAAAAGTCAGTTTGGAATATTCTTCAAACGGTAACATACAGTTAAAACTAGAAGTCCTGTCGTAACAGTGCGCTTATCTAGGCTTAATTACGCCTAAGAATTGCGCGCAATTGTCATATCGAATGGCACCCAGAGCACGGCCGGTTCTCCTGGTTACTCACTGCAAACACAGGCAATGTTTCTGCCAATGTGCACAGGCCATATGTACAGAATATGATAGCCTTACTATGGAAATAACGCGTAGATTAACGTGCGATTTGTGCGCATTTCATGACAGAACTTTTAGTTTTAACTGTAAGTGACCGCCCTTTTCGCCTACCGATGATTTCGTCCGAAAGTTCGAGTTCTGTCGGATTTTTTCCGTGACCAATTGTCCCATCACTCTTGAAATAAATTCCACTTCATTCTTTAAAACTTAAACAATTTATTTATATCAGAAAGCGAAGTACCCCCCCCCCCCCCCCCCCCCCCCCCCCCCCGTTTTGTCGCCAAAACACTTTGTTTGGCACTAACATATCCAGAATTGCTACCGATATGACACCAGACAGTTTCAAGCCAGCGTGAACACTGCTTTAAGGTAATCTAGGATAGGAATTCATGTGTGGGTCTGTGCCTGACGTTTTTTCTTTTTTTCTTTTTTTTGTTTGGGGTTCTTTTGAAATAAAGTTTCAAAAGATGGATTCTATTTATCCGAGTGTGATCCGGTTATGCACAACAACAAACTTCCCGGAAATATGTCTATGAGATGACAAGGAGGCGATGTTTTGAAAAGTGATTTTTTTGTGATCCATATTAGCCGTGTAGGCAATTCTCAGGTTACAGACGAGTGGTATAACCACCAAAATGAGCGGATAGGAAAATATAAGAATAAATGTAGAATGTTTTCTGTTTCATTCTTAATCCTACGAGTGGAATATTGTTTTTACTTGAAAATACTATACGTTTATTTTGTGTGTATCCCATAAATCATTTACAGGCCAGTCGCGCCGAAATCGTTCTGTTACTCGCTGCAAAACACTGCGAGAAGTGAGGAGCACATTGGTCCCAATTCGATCAACAAGCAAAACTGCCAAAAATAAACAAGGCGCAGTGATACATTTCTGTCTAAAAATAATTCCCCCCCAAACTTGAGCTAAAGTTGCAAAAATACTTTATTAAATGAACAATGTTTAATCTTTCTTATTTTCATTGTTTATCGTTGTTTTTCCGTCGTCGATTCAACTTGAATTTTATAAACAAAAGCAGACGACACGTACATTTGTTTATTTACACTTTCCTAATTTGGAAAATGAAAAATCACTCATCATGCCCCCGCCTCACACAATCGAACTTGTATGCTTTTCAACGCTTCGTTTCGATTGATTTACTTTGTGTGTTCTTTGTTAATGTTCGTTTTATTGTTAGACAGAGTTGAAATATGTCATATATTCTAAAACTAAACATTTCAGAGACGGTCAATGTTTGATAAACGTCGGTTTATTTTGCCTCATACAAATGTAAAACAGGTCATGACAACATGAATGTGGTAGAGGTCAAAGGTCAACAAGGCCATCTCTAAATTCCTTCAGTGTTAAACCTACGAGGAAAATTTATTATCCTACTAGCAGCTGCTACTGGGTGAATAAAGCAAAAAATTATCCAAGACTTTTATTGCTCGAACAAAAGTCCATTTATGAGATAAAGATACCCAACAATGGTACGTGACAAATTGTCTATAAACGAAGAACATGCGTATAGGTTTCACCAAAACTGATTATCACTTGAACAAGTTAGCTTCCAGACGGAAGGACATGGGACATTGGCGTCACATAATAAAATCCATGAATAGGCATATTGAAAGTAAAACAACAATTCTCTGGTGACATGTGCATTCGTTCTCCCAACGGACACCACAGGGCACAAGGACAAATAATAGACGGCGATTTTGTGACACAGATATATAACGTCCAATGTTGAAATACTCCGTGTTTCTGGATCCACCTTGTTATCTTTGTGATCTACTGCGAGCCCATGAGGCTTATTGGTTCGTGGCGGCTAGTGGTTACCAACTCCGTCATCCTCCCATGACTGACAATTTTCGTCAGTGGAAGAAAATTACAAGAATGTGTGCTTCAATTAATTTCCTAAAGCTCTCAGTAAAGGAATTTCATATATAAATTGAAATTTGGAAATGTTAGCGAATTTATATCATGGATGAAAGCATCATTTCACAAACTTTAGGCATTCTCTTGTTGATTAGTATAGAAATACAGAAGCTGTATTTTTTACAATTTCCTTCCCAATCAGCTTGAAAGTTTGACTATATTAGGTATCACGGAACTAAAAATTTCCCATAGGCGACCATTATAACGTTCAGGCAAAAAAATATGATCGCATCACTTTAATTTTAAAACTCAAATATCTTTGTCAAGTATAGCCCTCCCGACAACTTTTTCTGACCCCCAAACATGGGGGGGGGGGGGGGGGGGGGTCATGCATCAAATAAGAGAGAAAAATTGACAGCAAGGGAAGTACCGGTCATTTGCCCATATTTTTCAGGGAATTCCCTTCAAAAACACACCAAATGTAAATTGTATTTTTTAGGTCCAAAATTCATCAAATCACCCTCTTTTTTATTTGGAATATTCTTCAATAATGCAAGATGTCAAACGTTTATTAAGACACTTTATTTTTCAAAGGCTGTTTATTTTTAGAGATTGCATCACTTCCGAGGGTTTGGCCCCAATATGCTCTCAAAAAGAAATGGAAGAAGCTCAACGGGCAGATTCAGATTTGCAACATTTCAAGGCGGGTATTTCTAATTCAAATATTTAGTTCATTGATACCTATATTCTCTGCTCTCTTTAAACCCATTTAAAATAAAGAAAGCGGTATTTTCACCATCATTTGATGTTCTATAACTTTTTGCTCTTCATTGTATAATCAGTGTGCGCGTTGTGATATGTGATACAGACACTGTCCTTTCCATTAATACAGAAGGCGAGGAGGGGAGTTTTTCTAATTTTTGTCCTGTGAAGAATAAAAACTAACTTAGTGTCTGTTGGTGATACCGATAGATATTCTTAATGATGGATTACCTGTGAAGTAGTTGCTTCTAATTAGCTTGCCATAAAAAGTTTCCTTTTGTAACTTTAATCCTTTACCTAACATGAAAAGAAGATGACACTTGCCAAAACAATTCTTGAATAACTAATTTTTTACATTTTTTGTCTCAAAAACATAGGTTATGACCCCTTATTGGAACGAGCTCGACGAGCTCGTTCCAAAGAGGGGTCATAACCTATGTTTTTGAGACAAAAAAATGAAAAAATAATGAAAATTAATTAGCGATTTTTTAGAATAGCGCTGGCCGGTTTTGGCCGTTACGTTGGGTAAAGGGTTGAATAAACGAAAAGAACAGACAACTATCAGAGCGATTATCTGCTCCGAGAGCTGTCACTTGTTTTCGTTTATTAAAAGCAAGAAAAAGAAACTTGGCTTATTTTCTTCTGATATCATGCATGTTTTCTCAACAATTATTTACTTCTAAATTGGACCTTCCTCGCTCGACTAATAATTTCAACGGAGATAAGCCGATTTTCATGAAGATATGAGTCAGTGATGACCTGTAACACTGCACCATACTATGTGATCTTGGAAAACTGACGTTAAACCCCAATAAACATATAAACAAACAAATAATACAGTCTTCTGCTGTATCATTACATGACTAGAAATACTTACCTTTTTCATTTTCAAAAATAACGAACAAGTTTTCACTCCTCAAACTTTGAATGAGTTTCGCAAATATCAAATTTCTCTCTTCTTTCCCAGTTCCATGAAAATCATTTCGAATCGGAAGGCATTGAGAAAGCTTCTTCTTAACGGAAGAACAGAGGCTACATAAGCGCTCACTGAATTCCCTGCTAATTCTTCTTTCCACTACAATTTCCGATGGCCAGTGAATAACTGACGTCCTGTTTCCAGTCAAATTCTGTCTGATAGAGTCATAAACCAGGAATGATGAGCTAATGAGAATAATGTCCATGCTCTGTTTTGATAATTCTATTCCTGAAACATAAAAATATAAGTGAAATTTGAAGGTCTTCAGGGGTGGATTATTTTAGAGTTCTCTTTCTTTTTGGTTAATTTTTCTATTCTAAATTGGCTCCCGACTGCGTGAACATTGATGCCGAGGAACACCTTCGGGATGCAGAATGGCAACGTGAAGTACAAATGCATACAAATCTCTGGTACTTTTGGCAGTTGGCAGTCGTTTCAATATGGGCAGCCAAGACTTTCAATACGGTCATTGTGGACTGGTCACTTTCCACGGGTGGGCAATATTTCCTCGGATGCAATAATATTATATTCCAAACACTAATTATAGGAATAATCATCAAAAATTTAATTAATAAAGCACCGGGTATACATTACGTGGAGAGTGTATAATCACTAAATCACCAGCAGAGTGGAGAGTCCACCCAAGCAATAATTGCAAATATCTTGCAAAGCATAACCAGCACAAGCAAAGTTTCAACCAGTGGACCTCCGGGTTAAACCCGGAGGTCCATTGGCGGAAACATTGCTTGTATTTTTTTGTCGATATGTACAAAATTTAAAAGTTATAGCTTTGGTGATAACTCCACTCCGTGGGTGATTTAGTTACTATCCACTCTCCACGTACTGTAACCCGGTGCTTCATTAATTAAAATCTTGCCGCTGATGATTTTGATTGCCTGGTAAAAGCATGCGTGGACATCACTGCCCACGCGTGGATTACGACCAGTCTAAGGAGACTGTACTGTACCTTGAGACAAGAGGTTACCGAGGTATTGACATTAACATTTATTCTCTCTCTCTCTCTCTCTCTCTCTCTCTCTCTCTCTCTCTCTCTCTCTCTCTCTCTCATTTTCTTAAACCTATATTTCCAATAGATACTAGAACAAACACATAGTGACCCAGATCCTTGACAAACTTAAAGATCAATATATACTTGTTATCTGTCATATCTAATCTAATCTGTTTGTAATATTATTATATATATGGACACGACAACAATAAGCCCGTGGCTTACTGTCGAATCCAATCCAAACATTATTGTACATTACTACCTGACACTATTAGAAATAAATATTGTTTAAACCAAGAGATGCGACCATGGCTGCTAAAATTTTGAAAACAATGGATATCAAATGGAGTTCTGTGGTAGCATCTGGGAAAATGTTATGTGGAATTTAGGATCTCTAATATAAGCACTGTTACACTATTGTTTGTGAAACATTACATGCAATATATATATAGATCGTTAAAGTTGATAGTCGCATTTTACATTCCAGATATATATTATACTACATGTATTTATACCATGATTACCTATTCTACTTGACATAAATGTTAGCTTTATACACCAACCGCGGTGAACACACCAGCAATGGGATTTCAATAGTTAAAATGTACACCTACATCCAAGTTGACCTTTGGTGACCTCGAATACAAACTTGCCTTAATTTATTGCGTATCGCCTCGCAAAGAGTGAAATGTAAGCGGCAATCATTTAATATGTTTTTGAATGAGTTTACCTCATAGGAAACCAAACATTAACAAACATGCGTTGTCTTATGTTAATAAAGTATCCATAACTCGAACTAGTATGTTATTAAAATGAAAAGGCCCCGTTGTTTGCGGGTTTCTTTTTCCATTTCGTTTCGGTGATAAAATTGACAGCTGATGTACCACGGGCCGGGTCTCATGTAAATAAAAACAGATTCGCACGTGTGTACGTTTGCTGCGCTGTAAAGTCGAGAAAAATTAATAGCGACTCTTAATGATCTGACGGTCATGGTATAAATAAATATATCCATAGTAGTTTGGTGTACCAAATGTTCACCACTCGTGAATGTACACCAAACTGCTATGGATATATTCTGTACGTATGTAATTATGTTAATATGGGATTCTGGCAGAAATAAAACAATGATAACAGTGTAAAATAAAGGACCACGCGTCTAGTTTTTGTGAAAAACCTAGGCACGTTGATACCTTTTTACATCCGACGCTATAAAAAGTATCAAAGTACTGCGCATGCGTTTCACAGAAGCTACATGCAAAAGAGGACATTATTGTTTTAAAATAACTTACGCCGATATATCGTACTCTCTGTGACTACCATTTTTTTTTTAATTTTCAAATTACAAATGGGAGATAATCTCTCAAGTGTAACTCAACCTTTGTGGGGAGGTGCGTTCGCACCCGTCGCACATCCCAGGGTTACGAGCCTGCATCATACTAAAGCAATTTAGACCCACTTGTGAATGATGGGTAAGAAATACTAGAGAATTTAAAACTTGTAGTGTTTGTTAGAAAATAGCCTACACTGCAGAATGTTGGTTACACAACTATCCGATGATTTGTGGTTTGAAGGATTCAGTGATAACTCTGTCGAACAGGCCTACAATTTCTCCAAAGTGCGTGTAATGAAAAAACAAAACATCTGGTGTGTTTGGGTGGATATCAACGGTTAACTAATTCGTTGGCAAGAGAAATTAGGTATTTTCCATGCGTGGCAAGGTCTCGCGTAGTAATGCACATTTCTTCTGTCCACTCATGCGATGATCGCTGATATCCGCGCAAAGACACTGCATCGCATCCATATATTGTTTTAAGTGAGGGTAGTATATTAAATTATGAGGACACTGTGCGTGTTTATTGCACAAGAAAAAAATCTGAAGCGATTATCTGCACATAGAAAAATGCAGAGGGAATGAAAGCTAGTAATAAATAGTTCCTGGAAGTTCCACCCATCGAACTCTCTAGATTTATTTGGCTCAACTTCGGAAGTAGTATGTAATTGTGGTTTTCATCCCCAGGTTTCAGGACCTCGGAAGTGATGTCACGTCACGTGACTCATTGGTGCCATGTTTGGTTGTCATGGTACCCGCGTGAGCGGCCACGTGGAGACGTCATTACCATGGTGATACGTGGTGTCAGTGAGTTGCAAAACGCTTGTTGTTTGGGTGGCACGTGTTTCCGTCGTTCATTTTGTACACTTGAGGCCGCAATCTTGGTCTTTATGGTAGCCCGTGGCTGGTATGTGGCCCAAATTTTCTAATTGGATGGAGGTGTGTTCGGAGGTTGTATTCGTTTGAGCTGGAGTGTATCAAATTACCACAAACAATCCAACAATCACACCAAACTGTCCAAAAGCACCGAAACAGGTTCGGTTTCGTGGAGAATTCTCTTTATAATAGTAGCACGTGGTGCTATATGGCCCGAAAGGTTTCTAATATGACATAATCAGTTGAAGGGTTCATTTTCATAAAAGAAGTGGCTGGTTTAATTGTCCAGAATTTTCACTAGACTACAAACTGTACATGTCAGGCTGCTTAACAGTGACTGATTCCTAGCCAAGTCTTGGCTGCCTTAACAGGCAGCCAAGACTTGACTAGAAATCACTGCCCAGGTGCTTTGTCTGTTGTCAGCAGGACATCTTGAGCATGGCATGGTTAGAGCACATACTCTGAGATTGCATATGTCTGAAATAGGACTTTAACCCTTTATCCAACGAATCGACCGCATCCGCCCACGTAATATGCAAATTCAGCAGTTGAAAAAATATTATTTTTCAAAAGCTGTCCTGACTGCAAGTGGTATCGGGCAAAGTCCTGGCATGGTAGCATCCTCACAGACAATGTGGTGGAGAACTGATAAAGATGTTCAGAGACCTGTTACCGCCATGGGTGGGTAACACAAGACCTACAATAAGTGACAAGGGAATTTAACCCTTTACCCAATGAATCGGCCACATCCGCCCACGTAATATGCAAATTAAGCAGTTGAAAAAATATTATTTTTCAAACAAATTCAACAAAACCATATCAAGTGACCCCAGACTTGAATAGAAATCACTACCCAGGTGATTTGTGTATAAATTGTCACCTCCTGAAGATGGCATGGTCAAGACACATGCTCTGAGATTGCAAACACCTCAAACAGACCTTTAAAGGTTAAGGTGTGTTTAAAAGAACTCACAAACTTACTGTAGATGTGATTTGTGTTCGTAAAAGAATGCCACTGTTGGGCTCATTGGCAGTGGCATTTGTATCGCTGTGGTAGAATGATACAAGAACAACTTATTCTGTATTTTCCCGTGAATTCTCCTTTGGTACTATCAGCAAATCTCCGTCAAGGCAAATACCAAATACCGAACCAGTACCGAAGTACACACACTTAAAATTGCCGAAACCGATACCGAACTCAAAGTCCCAATACCGCCCATCTCTAATTGATGGAACGGCAGTGAAACATGTCGCGACGCAATCGCCAACTCCTCATAAAAAAATATATTCTACTGTATACGGGTACTTTTGCTGGTTCGTATTCACCCAGATTCCCCCTTATAATAATAGCAAGTAGTGCTATAGGGGGGGGGGGGGAGGTGGCGTTGCAGTAACCGGTTCTCGTCAGATCACCGACGTTAAGCAACGTAGAGCCCGGTTAGTCCTCGCATGGGTGACCGTCTGAGCGATCGATTCGGACTCCTGAGTTGTGTCCTTGGACAAGGCACTTATCCCTGTTTGTCCACATGGGGGCACGATGACGCCGTGTAATAAGGCGTACTGCACGCCGATTGTGCGCATGTCTTCAACCAATCTAACACTGCCTGTGCTGCAGTGCGGAGACACGATGGTTGGGGAGCTGGCAGCTGCTCGTCGTTGCTCGGTGGTTCTCTCCGGGTATCCCGGCTTCCTCCACCTGTAAAACTGTCACGGTCATGGCTAGCCATTGTGCATAAGCATGTGACCTTAAACACCAAGAAATAAATAAATAAATAGTGCTATAGCACCGTGTGGGTGCCGTTCCATTGCAAAAGAATATTTTTACTGGCTTCGATTTTCCCAGCATCCACGCTTTCTACCTATTATAGAAGCTGTTCTAGCTAATCTAACCCTAGTCTAGTCCTAGCTACTCTTGGCAACAACTTATTCCGATCTAAGCCGTCTTCCATGTCTTATAATCACCAATCAGATTGCTTGATTTTTCCGTAATCTGTACCTACCCATACAGAGTAAGTCCCCTTGTGTATATCGAAGGCCTTATGGTTCTTATACCCCAAAAAGATAATCGAGCAGAAATAGGTATTGCTGAAACATCTCGAATCTTATGGAGCAAATAAGCTATCGAGTAGTGACTTGAACAGGTATAGCTCGGACGACGAGAACCTCGCTGAGCAAATGATCTGTAGACAAAGTGGCTGCGCCTAGTAACGCATCCGGCTGGGGAACCTCCAGCTTGGGTCATATCGACCGAGATCGGCGACATATAAGTCGAGTTTGATGTAATATCAGCCGAGCTCGATAATAATTTCCGCCACAATAAATAGCAAAAAACTGACGTGCGATCGCGCTATTTATTGTGGCGAAAAATTCCTTTAAGATGTAAAGCATCCAACAAATTATTTCTAGACGTTACCATCAAGTTATTTAGCGTAACCTGCTAACGGTTTACGATGTAATCTCTTTATTTCCAGACCTGCACGATGTATTGGGTTAACCCTTTGAAGCCGGGTGGCCCTTTTTCCGAAACGAAACATGATGCGTCATAACTGCATTATTTATTTATTTATTTATTTATTTATTTATTTATTTATTTATTTATTTATTTACTTATTTATTGGTGTTTAAGGTCACATACTTATGCACAATGGCTAATCGTGACCGTGACAGTTTTACGGGCGGAGGAAGCTGGAGTACCCGGAGAGAACCACCTAGTATCGACGAGCAACTGTCTCCTCAATATTCTAACTCTGTTCAAGCTCCGCTCAAGCAGGGTTACAGCGGTTGAAGACATGTGCCCATCGACGTGCAGTTCGCCTTAGTACACGGCGTCATCGTGCCCCCGTGTAGGCAGCCGGGATAAAGTGCCTTGCCCAAGGACACAATGCGGGTCGTCCCGGACGGGGATCAAACTCGGGAGCTCTAGCATAGAAGTCCAACAGTCTACCACTGAGCCACCGCGCTCCCCCATAATTACATTAAGTATGAAAGCTGCTAAGTTAATGTGTGGAGTAGACCGATCAATATTTTCAACGTGCAGCCCGGGGGCTGCACGTTGAAAATATTAATTGGTCTACCCCCAAATAATCAATAGGAACTCTCCCGAGTGCTGTTATTGAACTGAGATGAAAGACACCACCAGGGTCAAAGGGTTAAACGATGGGGTTTTTTTTCGCACAGACGACGTTATAGACTACTTTTCAAATAATATTCAAATATTACTTCAGAGTTTCGATTCTCACTGTTTGATACTCCAGGAACCATCGAACAGCTATCGGAATTCAATTTTGCTGCATGTGCTATTTTTTGTTCTTTTTGAGGATTTGTCTGTTAACGATTTTATATTGACAGTTATCAATGATTAAGCCATTATATTCCCACAACAAACTCACCAGAAACTGGCCGAGTGTATCCCACATGTGGTGTGGACAATGCAGTAGCTCTCATCGAAATCTAATTTTAAATATTATGTTTCCATTCATCAAAATTAAGGATACAGACAAGCAGTGATGCAGATAGCATATTTTCTGGTAGGATGGACAGAACAACCGCAATGTGCGTCCATGTCGTGTTTGGAGTTTCTGAGATGCAGCCAGTTTTTAGCCAGCTGTTATGAGGTTACAGAAATGCAAACATTTGTAGCCGGTTGATTTTTTACACTCAATCACCTTTTTGCTCTATCGTGAACCATATCTGCATTTGCTTTTCCAGAGTCTGAGGTATGATATCGCATTGTCCTTTAGGGTCATATTTTCAGATAAAACACTAGACTAACTTATGAGTAACAAATACCTGCTAGCAGGTAAAATATTCATTTTTTTCATTCTGTTGTACTACAAAAATGCCGCTTGATGTGGCGGAGTGACATCCTGTCTCATTGTGTAAATCAGCCTTGCCCTATTGTGACTTTATAGCTTAAAATAACCTAAAGTGACGCTAATTTATTATTTATTTATTGGTGTTTAAGGTCACATATTTCTGCACAATGGCTAACCATGACCGTGACAGCATTGCGGGTGGAGGAAGTCGGAGTACCCGGAGAGAACCACCGAGCAACGGCGAGCAGCTGTCAGCTCCCCAACATACCAACTTCACACAAGCAGGGTTAGCATTGGTTGAAGACAGGTGCACCATCGACGTGCAGTACGCCTTATGACACAACGTCACCGTGCCCCCACGTGGGCAATGGGGTGAAGTGTCTTGCCCAAGGACACAACGCGGTTGCCGCAGGTGGGATTCGAGCCGAGGACCTCTACCAACTGAGCCACCGCGCCCCCGACGCTAAAACAATAATACAAAATTACCCACTTTACACAAAACACAACTGATCGACATTCAATGCAATGTTAATATGAATGAATCTCTGATTTTATATATTTTGACAGGAACTGGCAAAATCATGGCGTCAGTCACCATTGCCCCGAGTACAGGACTCTGATAATAAGAGAAGGCAGAGAATTTCGACCGGGTCGCGCCGAGTCGCGATCAGGGCGAAATTCTCTGTCTGTTTCGCTGAATCTTGGGAACGCGGTGGCTCAGTGGTTACGGCGATCGACTTTAAGCCGAAAGGTCCACTGCGTTGTGTCTTTGGGCAAAGCACTTAATCCTGATTTCCCAACTGATGACACAATGGCAGGGTGTAGACAAACTGTGCTTCAATGGTGCACTTGCCTCCAATCAATGCTAACTCTGCTTGTGCGAGGTTAGTATGTTGGGCAGTCTAATAGTTGTTCGCCACTGTTCGGTGATTCAAGTCGGGTACGCCGGCTGCTTCCTCCACCCGTAAAACTGTCGGACACAAGGTGGCTCTGACTGTCGAAAGTGTCGTTAAACCCCAATAAAAATGTTGACTTTCACCTTTCTAAAAATAAAAACGAGAACTTACATTGAGCCTGCGATGTTATGTTCGTTTATTTTTCCTGAAGCAGCCTTGTTTTCGATGTGTTTTATTTTAAATCTAAGTCCACTAGTGTAGGTGTGTCGTTATCAAATTGGGACGCGACCGCGAAAGTCACTTTTATGATCAAAACACTTTAGAGTTCTCAGGAAGGGGCAAGCTTGCTTTGTTGGGGGTTTACCCACACTTTCAGCACCCAGGGTCAGGTCGCGTCGAACAGTTTTACGGGGGGATGAAGCCGAAGTACTCGGAGAGAACCACCGAGCAACGGCGAGCAACTGCACATCCAGAGTTAGCATTGGTTGAAGACCAGTGCATCATCGACATACAGTACGCCTTTGTACACAAGGCTACCATGCCCCCCTCATAGAAAGGTACAAATACATCCAAGATCACTGCAGCCTGGTTACATCTCTCTGTTATTTCATGATATGACAGGTTGTACTGACTTACTGTTAACCTTGAGCACCATCTAAGAAGCATGAAACACTCGATATAACACTCAATACGTGAAGTGGAATAATAAAGGTACAGTCTTGAAGTACATGCTATTAGTATAGATTTATTGTACATTACAGGCCATTATCACAAGCATGTTACCAATACCATTTTGTTTACTGGCATCATTTGGCATGCAAAATAAATGCACGTATCTTTTTGATCAGTAAAGTACTTGCCTAACCCTTGGCCCTGTTGGGATCCTGGAGGAAATAGCAATAATCGTTTGTCAATTATTTAGGTGGCATTTTCGGCTAGCGCATCATTCAAGCACACAATGTTATACACTAAGGCAGCAGTCGGGGAAGTCATGACTCAGTGGTTCGGGCATCGAACTTTAAACCAGCAAGTCGACGGCACGATCGTGATCAGCGTTAACTGAGTTTTGTCCTTCGGAAAAGTATTTAATTCTGATTTCTCACGTTGGCCGCGGTGGCGCTCTGTGACCTTGCGCACTGCTCTTCGGCGGTGCTGCAGAGTTAGTTACTTAGAGAGTCTGACAGTTGCTCGCCGCTGCTCGGTGTTCTCTCCGGACACTTCAGCTTCCTCCACCTGTAAAACTGTTCGACACGACGAGATCCTGGCTGCAGAAAGTGTCGTTAAATCCATGTAAACAAGCGATAAGGTAGCGTTGGTACTTGAGATAGATATAATAATATTCATTGCCTCATTTCGTTCCTTTATACCATGACGCAGCCAACTTTAATGCTAAAGTATTGCAGTTTGAACATTTATGCTCTCTAGGGATGATTTGTTTCTCTGGTAGAATTGCGATTGTGTACTGGTATGAGCTTCCAGCTTTTAACGTCATGTGATAAGGATTCATCCGGCATAATATTAGTTATCCTTGTGTTTTCCATGGTGTATGGGAATTTACACCGGTTTGGGAACTCATACACCGTGAGGCGAAGCCGAAGGGTGTATGAGTTCCCAAACCGGTGTACATTCCCATACACCCTGGAAAACACAAGGATAACGGATTTATTTCCAAGAATTTTGGTGTTCTTAATACTTTAATCTACACTGTAGGCAAAAACTGACAGAAAATCTGTACTTTGCAAGCTGATTAAATAAAACCAGACAAATATGAATGTCATTGGAACTGGCTCAATGAGCCAGTTCCACTTACATCCATATCTGTAATAATTTTTTTTGCACATAAATATTAAATTTCCTGTATTTTTATTTTTCTTCTAACATAACCGAGCAGAAGGTATGAATTAACAATTAAAAATGGGTATTTCTTTAGCCACACAACTTGCTCTTGTTCTTGTTTTTACACCGTGGTTAAACACGGTATAAACAAAAAACCACTGTGGATTGCAAGTTACACCGTACCTCTCAGCCAATCAAAATGCAGTATTTTGTTTTATTTGGAAATAATGCTTGGTATTTCATTTTATTAAGACCTTTGGGGTTATACGGCGTAATTTACCTCGCTTTACTGTATTTTATTTATTTGTAGGGGTTCATTCGGAAAAACTGCTGAATAAATAAGATGCCCCAGACATACTCAGCCGTCATCGGGTGCTACGAATTTCACCCATATTGTGTATAAGGTTTGTTAATTGCTGCATATAGGGATATAAGCTTTTAAGAACAAAGATTTCGTCGGAAAATGCACAAGTATAGAATTACAAAACTTGGAGAAAATATGTTTTGAAACCTTTAGATCACCCATACACCCCTTTCATGTAAGCGGTATGTTTTGTTCGGTGATCGGAAAAAAGTCACAGGAAAAAAAGTCACAGAAGAAAAGTCACAGGCAAAAAAGTCACAATAACACAAAATTAAATTTTAATTGAGATTAATTAAGGATAATATCACTTAGGCCAGCTGCTGATTTGAGATTAATTGAGATGTTAAAATGTAAGGATAATAACATTTAGGCCAGCTGAGATTATTTTGCTTGTTGTTTTAGTTAATTGTCCCTGCTTGAACCTCAATAATGGAGTTGCACCTATGATTTGTTGCAATTGTAAACAATATTAAACACTACCAAGAAGATGATGAGTTCCGTCTCTTTTGTGGTATGATGGATGGCCTTGCTTTCCTGCCGCTAGAAGATGTTGAAGAAGGTATGCAGTATCATCGACCAGTCCTTCCTGAGAGTGCCCCAGAGACTGCCGATTTACTGGATTACTTTGACAGCACTTATGTGTCTGGTTCTTTTCGCCGACGTCAAGGCGATCGCCTCGCCGTGAGCGTCAGAAGAGTTCCACCTATGTTCCCACCTTCCCTGTGGAATGTACATGCAGCCCCTGTATCTGTTTTTATATTGTTGTTGTACATGTGACTGAATGCAATAAAATTAACAAATCAAGTTTTTTGGTTTTTTGTGACTTTTTTTCCTGTAACTTTTTTTCCTACCCAAATTTGTGACTTTTTTCTGACTTTTTTTCCTGTGACTTTTTTTCCTACAATCCGTTGTTCAGACCAGCGCTTACCCAGGTGTGTATAAACTTTTTATTTTGTTGTATAAACTCCTATTCCACAACAGACTTCCCTTTTTATGGTTTACGTTATTGGGCAGCTGGGGCGGCGAAACTTAAAGAGAAGTGTATGAAGGGTTGCACAATTTTTTACCTCAAAAATAACTTTTGGCCCCCATGTGGATCATAGACAACGTTTGTTGGGTAAAACGGTTAAAAGTTTTATCCTCTAGAATTTTTTTTTTATTTATCAAAATATATAATGTGAAGCATGTGGGTGGCATGTGGCCCATTCCTTCCACCCCCCTCGTTCCCGCAGTCACTGTTGGACATGAAAGCGGCCGTTCTTGGTAAGTGAGTTTTAATAATGTATTATAACAGAGTACCATGCACACACCCATCCCACCACACCCCAAGATGGTGTCAGGTCTTTCAACGTGGTAACTCCTCTCGCCACTGACGTCGGATGATGCGAAAGCTGTTACGCTGTGACTGTAGTCATCAGCATCGAATTAAAGCCTGATTAACAACTGGCTTTTATTTCTAGCGCGAGTGGCGTTAATATTGAAATCGCGGCCAAAGCCTATGTTTTTAGACTCAGTGTTCGGTAAGTAACGAGCTTTGGTTGTCAAAATGGCGAAATTCTTCTGTTTTGTTACCTTTTCCGATATATTGAAAAATATTGTTCTTGGTTTGTAGGAAAATTTTGCCAAGTCGTCAGTCTGCCGCACTGACGAAATGCTAGCCACGTCCCTGCAGACCTTATAGCGATATTTGTAGGTTCCGGGTCATGTAAGATAAGGCTGCAAGCAACCAAACAAAGAAATAATACTGGTGCTGAATCGTTAAGAGCTGTTTTTGGTTATTATTTGTTCACTGGTGTTTAGTTAATTTTAGCATCTCAGGCGATATCACGCCCGTAACACTGTTGGTTAACGGACCCTAATACGTGTGAAACGGAACTTGCTTCTCACGTGGTTCAATACATTCCGGATTGTAAAAGGGAGATTTTCTTCACAGTAATCGATTGATATCAAGGTGAAAACTAGTCTCCGTGGGTGTGTTCAAAGTAAACCAATCTCTCTGTATTGTTCAGAAGTCAATAAATAGATTAATGGATAAGGTAGTGAAGATGCAATCAGGCGTGCAAATAATGGCGTTAGCGGTGGCAATTATCGCGGCATCATAACACAGTGTGAACGCAAGATGAACAGGATCCAATTCAAAGTTGGTATAAGGTTATACGAATATAATCCCGATCATTACATTTCCACTCTGTGTTTCATTCCAGTGTTGTATAAATACTCATTCCTAATCAATTTCATTCAAATTCAGTATCAATCAATGATTTATGTTAAACCAACCATAAACACCCCCTGCGTAGTAAATTGCTGTTCAATATTTCTAGTGCGTAATCACATTATCTGTTTATGAACCCTTTCACTATTTCGGTAAACGAAAGTTTAGTGGTTGGTTAGAATTTGTATTCATTTATTGGTGTTTAAGGTCACATACTTATGCACAATGGCTAACCGTAACCGTGACAGTTTTACGGGCGGAGGAAGCCGGAATACCCGGAGAGAACCACCGAGCAACGACGAGCAGCTGTCATCTCTCCAACATCGTAACTCTGAACTCTGCACCGCGGCACAGGCAGGCTTAGATTGGTTGAAGACATGCGCACCATTGACGTGATGCACGCCTTAGTACACAGCGTCATCGTGCACCCATGTAGGCAATCGGTGTTAAGTGCCTTGCCCAAGGACACAACGTGGGAGATGGTCACCCATCCAAATACTAACCGCGCTCGACGTTGCTTAACTTCGGTGATCTGACGAGAACCGGTTACCGCGACGCCACCGCGCTCCGTTTGGTTAGAAAACAACAAAATGAACAACCTGGAAGGGGAGTTCGCTTACTCATTGGTTAGACCACTGGACTTTATGATCTACGTCATCTGCGTTGCGTACATGAGAAAGACACTTAACCCTTTACCCAACACAGACGATATCAAAATTTAGTATTTTAATTACTATTTTTTTTAAATTTTACAAAAATTTCAACAAAACCATATCATGTGACCCCCTCATTGGAACGAGCTCGATGAGCTCGTTCCATGAGGGAGTCACATGATATGGTTTTGTTGAAACATTTTGAAACATTTATTTCTTTCAACTGCTGAATTTGCAAATTACGCGGGTGGATGCGGGTGATTCGTTAGGTAAAGGGTTAATCTCAATTGCTAATGTGGGAGTGTGGTGTGAGTGTCACAGCGTACTGAACGTATATGGTACACTTGCCTCCAACCGCTGCTCGCCCTGCTTAAGTGGGGTTGGTAAGTTGCGTCCCGCTATCGGTGATTCTCTCCGGCTTCACTCGCAAAGCTGCCCAACATGATGTGACCTTGGCTGTTGAAGGTGTTGTGTCAGTACCAATGTAATCCAACATCCACAAATTATTACTTTACCTCCCCACAAATATAAATGGATTCTCGTAGTCGCTAGAGTCAGTATTGTTTGCGGCACGCCCATTCAGAAGTGCATTATCCAAAGGGTTGATTCCATTTAGCCAAGTGCGAAAAATGTGAAATTATTGAAGGTGGGACTTGAGTTCTGGCCGTAAATGAAATACTTATCACAGTTCAACATTTTGAACCCTGATTTTACAACTAGACACCTAGGCGGATTATTTATTTATTTATTTATTTATTTATTTATTTATTTATTTATTTATTTATTTATTTATTTATTCATTTATTTATTTATTTACTTACTTATTTATTTATTGGTGTTTAAGGTCACATACCTCACCACAATGAATAATGGTAACCGCAATGCGGAGATAAAGTCAAGTCCAATCAATCGTTTTTATCCATGTTGGTCATTTTAAAGGGCTTCTGCATAGTGTATTTGTGACTGGGTCCTATTTTATCAGTAAAACAAAGTTTGTTTATGACAGTAAACAAGCACTACTTCACTTCCCAGGGTTCCAACGGGGGATCTACACATTATCGTGCACCCCTGGTCTTGCCTTATCACTGTTGGGTCATTCTATTTGCGGCTACTTCGTGTTTCAAAATGCAGGTATCACGGAAGGTTTTGCTTACTGCATGTAAAAATTATGAAGATGACAACATCGGAGCACGCATTCAAACTAAATGTAACTAAACTAAATGTAATGTTCCTTTAGAAAGGGCGTAAACGTTCGTATGTTGTACAAAAATATTCTGTGATAAATTAACATGATATCCCAAAGACTCCACACCTGTTCCGCTCATATAATCGAACGTGGGATACCTTTATCACCACATCTTGACGAAAACTCAATATTGCACTTCACCGCCGTCACGGATGACTGACTTGAGTCGCTTCGCCAATCTCTTGAAATCAGACGTTGGACTTGTTACTGGGATAGTTTTGCCCATTCGTGGCGTAACGCGTGGGCTTTGTTCATTTCAATCATGGTTTCCAACGGTAAAACCCTCTTAACCTACACGACAACCCAATGTGCTTTCCTCTTCCCCATCCTGCTAATATCGGAAATCTTAGAAATGTGGGATATCTTCCTAATGCAATAACGCAACAACAGTACGCACGCGATGTGGTCGCACGATGCCATTGGTGGATACCGGTACTGCCAAGAGAGGGTAGTTTTTAAAGTAAGGAACAACAACCCTATCTTAAACATTTCTCTTTGGTATTGCAGCACAATAAAATTGCCCATCACCGTGCCAAATTCAGCATACACTCGTGAAATGCATCGAGGATTAGAACTTGTACGAGGAACCAATTTGTGTATATGTTGTGTTTCGTTGTCAACAAACACGGGCTCTTCAACCCACCGAGATGAAGGGTGGCTGAAGTAGAAAAAAGAGAGAAAACCATAACGTGGACCAAAAAGTGTAGCACGCGAGCATGTTTAGAGGTTATTGTCTGGTTAGTTTTAGACCGACCGAGATATCAGCCCGAGATAACTTCATTTCAGCCTGAGACCGAAGGTCGAAGGCTGAAGTGAAGTTACGGAGGGCTGATACCCCGGCCGATATGAAACTAATCCAGTATTACCCTCTTTATTTATTAAACAGAAGCAAATAATAAGAAAATATTCTCAGATCTGTTACAATTTTCTAACAGTGTTATTGTTTGTCATTCTTTTCTCAAAGTCCCAGGTTTCTTCTCATCCAAGTTCAGCCATCTGAAAGTCTTGGCCTCGCTAATGTGTAAGTTGCGACGTTCAGATAGCTGAACTATCTCTTCTCCTACTTCAATGAATCTCTGCTTGCGACTCTGAATTTCAGTTTACGTTGTATTTTGTGTACAACTCTATTCTTTCTTCTCTTCCTCCACCCAGGGGGCGCGGTGGCGTTGCGATAACCGGTTCTCGTCCGCTCACCGAAGTTAAGCAACGTCGAGCCCGGTTAGTCCTCGGATGGGTGACCGTCTGAGCGATCGCTTCGGACTCCCGCGTTGTGTCCTTGGGCAAGGCACTTAACCCCGATTGCCCACATGGGGGCACGATGACGCCGTGTACTAAGGCGTACTGCACGTCGATGGTGTGCATGTCTTCAACCAATCTAACCCTGCCTGTGCTGCAGTGCGAAGTTACGAGGTTGGGGAGCTGGCAGCTGCTCGTCGTTGCTCGGTGGTTCTCTCCGGGTACTCCGGCTTCGTCCACCCGTAAAACTGCCACGGTCATGATTAGCAATTGTGCATAAGTATGTGACCTTAAACACCAATAAACAAACAAAACTCTTCCTCCACCCAATCCTCTCTCATTGTCGTCATTAATTCATCGTCATTCAAACACTCCACTTCAAACCATTCTATTATGCCAGGTAACCCCATTTCTCATGATGCGTTCGACGAGTAAGAGTTTCGATCTAACCAATTTGTTTGTTCCAGCAACAACGCATCAAGGAGAACCACTCTGGTTTGATTCATATCGGTCGAGATCGTCATTTCAGCCGAGTGTGAAGGCATATATCTGCCTAGCATGATAACGGGCAATTCTGGGAAAGAAACTTATATCTAATAAATAAAATATTATAATATGTACAGTACGGCCGCCGTGGATTGGTCACTTTCCACGGGTGGACAATATTTCCACGGATGCAATAATATTATATAACAAACACTAATTATAGGAATAATCATCAAAAATTTAATTAATGAAGCACCGGGTACAACCCGGTGCTTCATTAATTAAAATTTTGCTGCTGATGATTTTTAATACCTCGTAAACGCATGCGTGGACGTCACTGCCCAGGCTTGGATTTCGACCAGTCCACGGCGACTGTACTTATGCGTGGTACAAAAGCACGTTGTCAGCTGGTTGGGACTTAACACCACAGCCCAAACAAACTAGAAAATGCTATTTTTGTGGATAAACTTTTAATTTTTTTTTTTATTCCACGAGGCCGTAAAGTCGTCACAAATGTGTTATTTTCACGATCATCAGAAATTTTTTACAGTTGTATTTTTCAGAATTGTATTTTCTATTTTAGGAAATAACTAATTGAAATGAACCATTAGCATTTTCAAAGATGTCGCAATTTACCAATTGGCAAATTGCCATATCTTTTGAAATACTAATAATTTATTTCCGTCATTTATATTCATTTGTAGAAAATACAATTTGTGAGAATACAATTGAAAAAGTTTTATGGTATTGGACCCTGCAGATCATCATCCGGTCGCGTCACGCTTGCACACCGGTCGAGATTTTATAAACAAAATATTGTGAAATCAAGAGTGATTCAAGAAAAATAAGTATCTCGAATTCAATGTATTTATTTATTTATTTATTTATTTATTTATTTATTTATTTATTTATTTATTTATACTTATGCACAATGGCTAATCATGACCGTGACAGTTTTACGGTTGGAGGAAGCCGGAGTACCCGGAGAGAACCACCGAGCAACGACGAGCAGCTGCCAGCTCCCCAACATCGTAACTCCGCACTGCAGCGCGGGCAGGGTTAGATTGGTTGAAGACATGCGTACCATCGACGTGCAGTACGTCTCAGTACACTGCGTCATCGTGCCCCCATGTGGACAATCGGGGTTAAGTGCCATGCCCAGGGACACAACCCGGCAGTCCGAATCGATCGCTCAGACGGTCGCCCATCCATGGACTAACCGGGCTCGGCGTTGCTTAACTTCGGTGATCTGACGAGAACCGATTACCGCAATGCCACCGCAGCCCCTCAAATTCAATGTTCTCATATTTCTATTCCAACGAGTAAGATTCTATAGTGTGCAGGGAGAAAAACGGAAAGATAATTTCGACTGGATCGCGACCCAGTCGTGATCAGGTTGATATTCTCTGTATGCCTCTGTGATTGCAGCACTGTAGATCCAATGGGTCGCATCACTTTTGAACTTCCGCCGTCTCTGATGCAATGCAGATGACACAGCGGTTCATTGAGTAACGCGTCAGACATCTGACGGAGAGGTCGACTGTTCCAATCTGGAGCCACTGCTATATAAACTTGTTGCAACAGTATTTTCTGGAATTGTATTTCCTGCCTTCCACTCTAAATGGATGAAAAAAAATCATCAACATTTTAAAAGATGTGGCAATTTACCAGCAGGTAAATTGCCACAACTTTTAAAATACTGGTTACTTATTTCCATGATTTACGTTCACAGATAAAAAATACAATTCTGAAAAATTTAATTGTAAACATTTTATAGTACTGGCCCCTGGTCACGGTCACTTGCATCGGTTATTCGGGGACACGACTCCTCGCCCAACTTGCTCAAATGAAATCGCGATATCGCTGTGTGTATTTTTTTAAGGGGGAGGCAAACAGAAACAATTGGGCGAAAATTGTGGTGCGGAATTTCTTTCTGTTCCTAGTTTTGGATACACTCTTGGTAATTTTACTTTACTCATATCTCTTTGGCTGTATCTCAGAACGTCGAAAAAATGAAACTCTGTACCGGGGTGTTTACACAAGAGAATAATTGACTTAAGGCTATAGTCTTTTTCTAATTAGGATCGGGTATTTTGCGGGTAGGGTCTATAACCGTGGGTAATAACCATGGGTGTCTGTTGTGTAATTCTCACTGACGTTTGAATGATTTGTAAAGCTTGAGAAGCGTATCTGCTTCCCAATTTTTACCGCTGAGTGTCTTCGGAAAATTGATATGGATACCAATGACTTGTAAGAATACATAGTACGTGGAAAGCGTATTGTCACTAAATCACCTGCAGAGTGGGGACTCCAACCAAGCAATAATTACAAATTAGTTGCAAAGCATAACAAGCACAAGCAAAGTTCCAGCCAATGGACCTCCGGGTTATACCCGGAGGTCCATTGGCTGAAACATTGCTTGTATTTTTTGTCCAGAATTTGTGCAGAATTTGAAAGTGATACTTTGGGTGATAACTCTACTCGCCGGGTGATTTAGTTACAATCCACTCTCCACGTACTGTATATATCTTACACAACTCAGTCCACTCTGCTCACTCAATACAGAAAACCCAGCGTCTGTATCTCTGATTGATCTCTGAACGCAGAAACATCTCACGAGTGACCATTAATTTGATATAAAGTATAATTACTATTAAAACAAACTTACCGAGGTGTGCATTTTAGTTTTTCGACGTTTTGAGAACACCCCATTTCTTTCATGACACAATATTTCAAAACTCCTGGTCTCACCTCATATGCACCATCATTCACACTTCTGACTTCAGAGCGAGAGCATGGAAACACCTGTTAGATTAGAGAAAGCCATAACAGCTCTGGGCGTCTCTTGTCCTATCTCCTGGACTATCCAGGAAAAGGCAAGAGCGTCCAACTGACCTTGGACTTCATCATCGAAGAGAATACACCACCCTCTTCGGGGAGAGGTAGTACCTTTGGCGAGAGGATCCCCTCTCCCACTGGTCCTCACCCGAAGAGGCACGGATGCCCTGAAAAGAGTGAGAGGAAGAAAAAGAAGAAGAGCCCTTCGACCAAGCGCAGGAGCGCCCTGCGCCTGGAGGCCTTCCGGAATAGGATGAAAGAGTTGAGTGGGGGGGTGGAGGTTCATGAGGCAGCCGCCAGTTCCCCTCCTGAGCCGATACAGTTGGATGTGGAACGTCCAGTGGAGATTGAGGAGGAACTGGAAGTTGCATTTTCACCACCTCCCACCCCTCACTCCCCTCTTCCTTCACTACCGGATAGCCCGGGAGTGGCAGTCACAGCAGAACAGCCATCGGAGTCCGCTGAATCACGCGAAGAGAAGATTCTGAGGAATTGCGACAAAACCATGGCCGAGACCGAGGAATTCAAAAAACAATCCGCTGAAGTATCCAGAATGGCGCAGGAATGGATAGAAAACACGAGAAAACAAAAACAACAACAAAACCATGAAACAGGCTCTCCATCTCCATCTCCATCACAGCCATCTCCAAAAAAGAAGTCACGCAAAAAAAGAGGATAAGCTGCTTCCTTCTCCATTCCTCCTTTGCCACTCCCAGATAATCAAAAAACATCTAAAGTCAAAGAGGGTCGAAAGGGGCTTGCTCCCCAAATTGTCCCTGCGCGCCTTCGGCGCGCGAAACCATTTGATCGATCATATGCACTAGAAAATGACAGATACGTCAGTATACTTTTTGGAAAGGCCCGACGACACAAGAATGAACATAATTGCCTAGAACAAAATGTTCTTTAAAGTGAGATTATGAAATATTTAAATTATAAAATAAATTTTTGAAGGTCTGAGCATATCTAGAATGCAAGTGCATTAAGTGTGCATCCTAAACTAGGAATAAAAGAAATTCCACAGGACAGTAATTGAGCTGGCCCTCTCCCACGTGATGTCAATAATTCTGTTTATCCCCCTGAGTAAGTTTGGAAGTTACTTTCTGCTGGCCGGGCGATTGCCCCTGGCACTCTGGCTTCCTGTATCAGGAAAATACAAACGTTATCCCATCTGTTGAAACTGCCGTTAACCCCCCACATTCTGATGTAAAAATACCAAAGTTTTCAGCAGCAAATTATTCCCACAATGCAACTGAGAATTTAATAAAATATATCTTGTTTGACAGAACTTATTGAGCTCTGTCAAACAAGACATACCTTGTTAAATTTTTCATGCTTCATTGGCAATATGAAGTCAATGACGAAACATTTCAAATACTACCAAAGTGCTAGGAGTTAACTCCACCGAACAACAGAGTCATTCAGAAATTGTGTACTAGGGGGCGTGGTGGTGTCGCGGTAACCGGGTCAGATCACTGAAGTTTGGCAACGTCGAGCGCGGTTCGTAGTTGGTTTGGTGACCATTTCAGTGACTGATTCGCGCTCCCGCGTCGTGTCCTTGTCTATATGGGGACACGATGACGCTGTGTATTAAGGCGTACTGCACGTTGATGGTGCCCATGTCTTCAACCAATCTAACCCTACCTGTGCCGCGGTGCAGAGTTCAGATTTACGATGTTGGAGAGCTGACAGCTGCTCGTCGTTGCTCGGTGGTTCTCTCCGGGTACTCCTGCTTTCTTCACCCGTAAAAATGTCATCGACATGATATGACCCTGGCTGTTAAGGTGTCGTTAACCCTTTACCCAACGTAACGACAAAAACCGGCCAGCGCTATTCTCAAAAATCGCTAATTAATTTTCATTATTTTTTTCATTTTTTGTCTCAAAACCATAGGTTATGACACCTCGTTGGAACGAGCTCGTCGAGCTCGTTCCAACGAGGTGTTATAACCTATGTTTTTTAGACAAAAAATGAAAAAATTAGTTATTCAATAATTGTTTTTGCAAGTGTCGTCTGCTTTTCATGTTAGGTAAAGGGTTAAAACCGAATAAAATAAATAAATAAATTCTGTACTTATTTCTAAACAGGACGGCTTTTTATTTAGCCCTGTAACGATATATTTGCTATGATGAAAAGAAAAATATTTAGATTGAGAAGTAAAAAGTTCGAACGACAGTCAAGGACAGGTCTAATCCCATCACACTAAACTCCAAGGTTTGTTATTGATAAAAGACAAATTAATGCTTTGAAGCACAATGGTTGAAGGATGCGGTCGATGAAGCTATCAACACGTTGAAGTTTGTTTGTTATAACTGTTTGGTGATAAGTGAGAGATTACCAGAGGTGTTATTAATATATTGATCCAAATGTTAGAAATTCACAGTGTTTAAGCAATTTTCAGTTCAGAATCCCACTGTGAAAAACAGCACGGGCTTTCTTCAACGTACATATTTCGATTTTTCATATCACCCAGTTTCTAATAAGCTGCGAGCAATTTTTTTATAGAAATCATGAATACAGAGTAACGAATGCACACATGATTCCGAATAGTCAAATTACGTTGAAAATGTGTATTGGAAACCGATAAGCAAGCACACTAGCGCCGAGAGATGGCGGAGGGGGCGCAACTGCGCAGGGGCCCGAGATTTTGGTTTTCAAAAAGTGTAGGCTGACCTATCGATACGTTTGAGCTGAAGATCATGGGAAGGCGTTTGATATGGGCTTCCGACGCTGGTGGAGGCGGCAAGAATACGTATCTGCATTACTGAAGGGGTTCCATTTATATATAAAAAAACACTTGTCAAAGTTTGTTGGTTTTCCACCGATCTGCCCTGCATCGTGTCGTGGTGGTAACGATTATCTTTGAAGAAAAAATGCAGAATATACACAGAAACACAGGTAATAAATTATCCAAATTGTAAGGAAATAAGTAACAATGAGTAAATATTATCAAGACAATGCAGGAGAATGCTTCTCCTAGAACTAATTTAAAAAAGCCCCCCCCCCCCCCCCCCCTTCCAATCCCCCTTATCGCTTGGCGCCTTCGGCACTCGCAGGACTCGTAACTCCTGATCTGCATATTGCCCCGGGTCCAGTCATCGCTCTGAGCAGGAGCGTTGGAAGTATTTCGAACTCGGAGGTGGGGGGGGGGGGTTATAAAAGGAGCCTTCACACTCATATATGTTGGCGGTGGCCCGTGTTCCTTAGTAGCGTGCACGTAATGATTAAACTGGCTTGCACTATTCACAAAAGTCGTCAAACAAATTTTACTATTTCTTCAACTTTCACCTTGGAAATATAGCTTATGGCCTCTTCGAGCTCGTTCCAATAAGGGGTCATAATCTATGTTCTCGAGGCAAAAAATGAAAATATTTAGTTATTTAGAATATGTTGGAGTTTTGTTTTTTTTTGCCATGTCGTCTGCTATTTTTGTAAGGTAAACAGTTAACAAAATATAAAAGAAAATTAATTCAGTTCCACTTCCCAATCAAATACCTTATAACTTCTGACGTCACTTCCGCATTGGACGTGTTGTGAACGATATTTTTCAAAACTATTTGGTAATGATTATTTGATAGACAATGGTGAGACCCGGTGAAGACGTTTTCAAGACTTTAACAGCTGCATAGAGACAAATCAAATGCGGGATTATTCAGTGACATATAAAGAGCAAAGAGTATGTGCACCCATTTCTTGCTGATTCAATTTTATTCCAAATAATGTTGCAATAACAGGACTGTAAAGGTAAGGTTTAACCCCCCCCCCCCCCCCATTCCGTCTCTCTGCAAGAGGAATGTACACCCGCACCACCCATTGTTTTAATTGCTCGATAGTATCTAATTATATCTAATTAGCCTTACCGGAATGATTGCGACGAGTTCGTTCCAATAAAGGAGTCATCACATATGTTTTGAAAGGGAAATTTAAAAAAAACAACTTTGGATGACAAGTTGAGTGTGTGATACTGAGTGGCTATGGAGCTGTGGACAAACTATTCTAGCTAATGGCGAGAGAAAAAAAATTTTCACCCACTGCAGTTCACGTCGTGCATTCTAACCTTAATTGTTCTATACGCGAAGATGCAGGGTTTCCCGGGGAGAAAAACATCAATTTCATGCCATTGGATCACCCTGTGCAATTTTGAAGTCTTAAGTACCCTACAGGAATAACAGCAGGAAAATCACCAAAACAGGAGGATAAGTTTACAAGAAGAAGCTTTAGAAATTCCAGGCATAAATGTATTTAAGATCACATTTTTTAAAAAGTGGGGGTGACTGGCCCCCCCCCCACCCCACCCCTCTTCCCACCATTTCCACTCATGACTACGCAGCTGCTTCTAGACGAGTTCCACAAACGAGTTACTCAATGACTTCAATTGAAAAACACGAACGAAGAAATATTTAGTACACTAATAAACAAAGATGACGCACCTTCACATTCGTACTCGGTGATTATTTTTTATAACGCATACACGAAATATGACTTAGAATATTTATTTATAACATTACTGCCATGGTATCCAGCAACCATGGCCTCTTACAGCATCTACTTACATACTGTAACCCTCTATCTGACGAGTCAGGAGAATTCAATTAGCGCGTTTCTGACAACAGCCGTTTAAATTTTGTTAAACTTATTAATTCTTCCTGATCTCAGGAAATAATGTCTTACTAGAACACGCTCGGAAAACTCCTTCCATCGGAGGCCTTCAGTATTGGAGCTCAGTCATTCTTTTTTTTAATTAAGTTACCTGAAAATGTGACATTAACCCTTTACCCAACGAATCGCCCGCATGCGCCCGCGTAATTTACAAATTCAGCTGCTGTATTTATTTATTTATTTATTTATTTATTTATTTATTTATTTATTTTTAGGGTCACATATATCTGCACAATGGCTAATCAGGACCGCGACAGTTTTACAGGTGGAGGAAGCCGGAGTACCCGGAGAGAACCACCGAGCAACTGCGAGCAACTGTTAGCTCCCCAACATACTAACTCCACACGAGCAGGGTTAGCATTGGTTGAAGGCAAGTGCATCATCGACGTGCAGTACGCCTTAGTACACAACGCCACCGTGCACCCACGTGGGCAGTGGGGGTGAAGTGTCTTGCCACAACGCGAATGCCGCAGGTGGGATTCGAACCGAGGACCTCTCGGCTTGCATCCTGCACCTCTACCTACTGAGCCATTCAGCTGCTGAAAAAATATTATTTTTCGAAAAATTTCAACAAAACCATACCATGTGACCCCTCTTTGGAACGAGCTCGTCGAGCTCGTTCCAAAGAGGGGTCACATGATATGGTTTTGTTGAAATTTTTTGAAAAAATTTAAAAAATGGTATTTAAAATAATACATTTTGAAATCGTCTGCGTTGGGTAAAGGGTTAAATCCACGAGAACCTATATTAACCCTTTACCTAACCTGAAAAGCAGACGACACTTGCAAAAATAATTCTTGAATAACAAATTTTTTTCATTTTTTGTCTCAAAAACATAGGTTATGACCCCTCATTGGAACGAGCTCGACGAGCTCGTTCCAATGAGGGGTCATAACCTATGTTTTTGAGACAAAAAATGAAAAAATAATGAAAATTAATTGTCGATTTTTGAGAATAGCGCTGGCCCCTTTTGGCCGTTACGTTGGGTAAAGGGTTAACTCTGTACACTGCACAAAATATAGGTTCTCTTTAGAACCAAAACTGGTTCTAATCTTGTCCCTGAGATGGAACCAGTTCTGTTTAAACAGTATTTATTTCAAATCAAATAAATTTATAAAGATTAACATTAAATATTAACAGAATTAAACATAAATTGAGGGGGTTTCAGTCGTGAGTTTAGAGCTTATACGAGGTTGTCTCAAATCATTATTAAGCAAAGGAGATATGAACAGTTGGCATATCGAACCAGTTTTGGTTCTATACAGAATCAAAACTGGTTCGATATGCCAACTGTTCATATCTCCTTTGTTTCAAAGTATTTGGCGACTGCGTTGAATAAGCTCCAAGTTTACTGCTGAATCTACTTCAGTTCATGTAATATTCTGTTAAAATTGAATGCTAATCTTGGTAAATTTATTTGATTTGAAATAAATACTGTTTAAACAGAACAGGTTCCATCTCAGGGACAAAATTAGAATCAGTTTTGGTTCTAAAGAGAACCTATATTTTTTGCAGTGTACTCAACGTAACAACTCTGCACCCAGAGTCCTATTCACAAAATTCGCCTGAAAACTCTGACCGCAAATGCCACTTTTGCTTCTCTCTTTCTTTATTTGTTCTTTTTTTCGAAATATTTCATTTAGGATCTATCGACTTACTAACATTAGTATTTCGCGACATGATCACAACCATAATAAACCATAATAAAAATGACCAGTCATAATTTTATTATTAATCGCCCATAGGAAGTGTCTGTTGAAACTTCGGGACAAATAAATTGTGCTTTTTGTAAGAGTTGAGTGTCATTATTTGAAAAGAAACTCCGCTCATTGTATTGGGGGGGGGGGGGGGGGGGGGGGGTCTTGGCCGCTTTCGTGATCATAGTCCAGTGAAGTCCGCCTTTGTGCTAAATATAACTACTTTGGCTGGAACGGATGCCGCCATATCAAGACTAATGAAGTGGAATTCTATACCATCGCCCGACACACGTCGACCAAACTGAACCGAAATTTGTTGGTGCCAAGTGGAATTTTGTTCGGTGGCAAATGATTTTTTGGTGTCAAATGAAAGATTTTACTGCCCAATGGAATCTGATTTTAACTGGAAACAAATTAACCATGTTTGTCCCTATATCCAGATAAATTTTGTCTTTTGATTGGTCAGACAAAAAGCCATGTCAAAGGGTGCACCCAACATCCAAGGTATATGAGAGCGAGCAACACCCATGGTATAAACGCACGCGAAACATCGGGGGTGTATGGTTTAAAGGAAAGACATTCGCTTTTGTTCACCTCGATATAAAAATCAAACCCAAAAACAAGAAAACAGTCACAAATAATATCAGATTTCCAACAATTCGATCATATTTTGCTGTTTTTAATTAAATAGTCGAATATTTAAATCAAACAACTTGAGAAAATTGAAATAAGAGCAAATCTAATAACAAAATAACCGACATGTTTACGCGTTTCCAATGAAGAGGGATGTAACCCTATCTGTTGTCTTTTGTTTTTGTAAAAACAAAACAATTATTCACATGTTTGGTCCAACTGATTGCGGTGCGTGCGAAACGCGTCCCCAAATTTGTTTCCACTATGTTTCTATTGTGTTTCAAACGGGACAAAAACGTTATCTCCGTCAACGTGTATAGTATATGGAGATTTAATACCTGTATGTCTCATTTAAACACCTCGCCTGAGGCTCGATGTTTACAAACCGATATCCAGATATTAAATCTCCATATACCATATACCAACAATGGTTACCATTCGCACCTCTGAACCCAGAGTGCGAGCATCCTAATTACCGCCTTAATTATGGAAACACTGGAACTACCAGCGCGACTGAAGAGAACAATAGCAGCTCTGGGCATCTCTTGCCCTGTCACCTGGACTGTCCGGGAGACAGGCAAGAGAGTCCATCTGAACTTGGAGTTCATCGTTGAAGAGCACAACACCACCACACCCTCTTCGGGGAGAGGTAGCACCTTTTGTGAGAGGAACCCCTCTTACACTGGTCCTCACCCGAAGAAGCCTGGACCTGGCCCCTGAAAAGAAAAAGAGCAAGAAGAAAAAGAGCCCATCCACCAGGCGCCGGAATGCCCGGCGGCTGGAGACGTTCCTGAAAAAGAAGAAGGAAGAGAAAGCGGAAGAGAAGACGGAGGAGGCCATTACTATTTCCTCCCCTTCAACTCCTGTGACTCCCATCCACTCCCCAGCTGCCTCTCCTTTGAGGGGCAACCTGGAGGATGACGATGTCACCAGCGAGTCGGAGACGGAAATGGAAACTTGTTCTGGTTCTCTGAAGTCTTCCTCTCCAATTTCAACCCCCTCTCTGGATCAGGAACAGGCACGGATACTGTTTGAGCAAATTCACAGCCTAAGAGACATCAGGACGACAATAGAAGAAACAAAAGATCACAACAAGACCACGACGGCACTCATAGAACAGCGCAACAGCCACAGTACCAACACCCCAGAAGCAGCAAGGACTCGACCATTCCACCCTAGTCAGTCCTCCAACAGCCCAACTACACCAACAACTACCACAGTCTCTCCTTCCAAGCCACCTCCACCCACAAAGAAGAAACAACGGCATAAACGACGCTAAAACCATCAGAGACACCTGCCGAGTACCTGAACCTTCCCCTCCTTTGACACGCCTAGACATATGAAACCGATCATCTACAGTCACCGAGGGTCGAAAGGGGCTTGTCCCCCATACCGTCCCTGCGCGCCTTCGGCGCGCTAAACCATTCCTTTCGGCGTACCAACAAGGCGCCATCTACAAGGCGCTAAAGCATTTCAGAAGGCGCCTTGTTGCACTCTAAGTATGATATTCTATAGAGCTATCACAGCCATCAGCCATAAATGACACGTACCCAAGGACACTAGGGATTATCTGTTACCAGACAGACCTCGTACTGGTAGATTCTATCTGTTGCTAAAAATGCACAACGGGAATAAACCAGGTTGCCCAATTATTCTATTGGGAAAAAAATTCCGTGTTTCCTGGCTTTCATCTTCGACCTCTCGTTGAAAAATTGTCATCTTAACAGAAAGATTCTGGTAGCTATCTCAGAACAAGAGTCCCCATGGGGCCTGAGAGGCTCATCTGACAATAGTTGTATAAAGAAGGATTTAATTAGCATCTAGCCAGTAACACCACAGAGGAATGAGGTTATTTAATTAAAATAAAATCTACTCTGTTTTCGTGAATATCTAGAATTATCTCATTCGTGTGGGCCTGAAAGTATTATTTTTCACTCGCGCTCATGAATGTGGATCTGAAAGTTTTATTTTTCACGAGCGTTTTCAGGTCCACGCGACTGAGATAATTCCAGATATTCACTAAAACAGCGTAGATTTTATTTTCATTATATGCTACGTGACATTTTACTGCGCAATATTCAGCCCAATTCGACTGCAAACAATTCCAAGACAATAACAAAAAGCTGACCGTTCCTTTAAGGCGACGTTCAAGGCGACGTCATGCGCCGGAGCGTAACGTCATTTAGGAAGCTACTGAAAAAAATTATCGTGTGGACCTGAAAATATTATTTTTCGCGAGCGCTTGCGCTCGTGAAAAATAAAACTTTCAGATCCGCACTCATGAGATAATTCCAGATACTGACTAAAACAGAGTACAGGGACAGTCTCGTAAAACATCTCATCAATATTGCTCTTCCTCAAGCTTTCGGACTCTTGGCCTTCTTCAAGGACCGTTGATGAATTTTCAAACTACATCTCCGACAAGTTTGAAAATTTATCAACGGTCCTTGAAGAAGGCCAAGAGGCCGAAAGCTTGACGAAGAGCAATATTGAGGAGATGTTTTACGAGGCTGTCCCTATACATTGGACAGTTTAATAATGTGTACGTTTAATAATACGCTCCTGACAGAGATGGATAAATTTCGATAGACTGTATGTTTAAGACGGATCGTTGAGTAGAAAACTAGATACAGTGCGGAGATGTAGTTTGAAAATTTATCAACGGTCCTTGAAGAAGGCCAAGAGGCCAAAAGCTTGACGAAGAAAAATATTGATGAGATGTAAAACAGAGTAGATTTCTTTTTTATTATATGCTACGACACATTTTATTGCACAACCAGGTTTAACAAGAAATGCGTATGTTTAAAAACAATAACAAAGATCAGCTGATCGTTCCTTCCAGGCGACGTGATGCAGCGTAGCGCGACGTCATTTAGGAAGCTACTGAGGGATATTCCTAGATATCTATCGAGTCTATGGATATCAAGAAACATCCTTTAGATAATCTGCGATAATTCACAGACTAGCATATAATAAAATTTAGTATTGCCTGGCTCTTTTAAGTATTTTAGTTACAAAAAGCCACAAATGACAAAAATATTGATAATAAGAAAGGAGAGAGAAGGGCAACTATTAACGTTTATAAAATTATTTCACGATTATTATTTACTCACTGTTTATTCACTCCAAATAAACTTGTAGCAAATAATTTATTATCTTCCTGAAGGCTTATATAGAGGATCTCAAACGAGTGATGTTTGGATATAATATTTTCTGAAACGCGTTTGATGAATTTGATTCACAACGAGCCTTTAGGCGAGTTGTGAATCGAATTCATCAAACGAGTTTAAAATTTTTTTAGTTCCAAACATCACGAGTTAAAGATTCTGTGTATCACATGAATTTTCGAATGTTTTTTACACTTTTTATTTAATTCATTGTCGCCAAATTCTCCCAAAACAACCGACAATCAGTTCGATGGCTCAGACGTTTCACACCATGACGTCATGAATGCGCTTTACTTGCGCCTGTTGTCGTAATTGACGTCATGTGAACGTCATGTCAAGAATACAATGCTGCTGCTATGGGACCATGCGCCGTATAGACACTAGTTGATAATCAGGAAATAAGACATGGGTTGTTACGTCGAAATTAACATCGTTTCATGTGATATATATAATTAAGCAACATAAAAAAGACTACGTAACAAAAACATGTTTTGATAAGAATCAGATTGAATGGATACACTAATAATTCAGTTGACTTATAGCAAAGAGATATGATCATATTTGTTATCTATAGATTACGTGACATGCGTCAATTCTGTCTCGACTGTATCGTCAGACAGTGATTTGTCGACCGTCTCACCTGTATCGTCAGACAGTGATTAGTCGACCGTCTCACCTGTATCGTCAGACAGTGATTTGTCGACCGACTCACCTGTATCGTCAGACAGTGATTTGTCGACCGTCTCTCCTGTATCGTCAGACAGTGATTTATCGACCGTCTCACCTGTATCGTCAGACAGTGATTTGTCGACCTTCTCACCTGTATCGTCAGACAGTGATTTGTCGACCGTCTCACCTGTATCGTCGGACAGTGATTTGTCGACCGTCTCGCCTGTATCGTCAGACAGTGATTTGTCGACCGTCTCACCTGTATCGTCAGACAGTGATTTGTCGACTGACTCACCTGTATCGTCAGACAGTGATTTGTCGACCGTCTCTCCTGCATCGTCAGACAGTGATTTATCGACCGTCTCACCTGTATCGTCAGACAGTGATTTGTCGACCTTCTCACCTGTATCGTCAGACAGTGATTTGTCGACCGTCTCACCTGTATCTTCAGACAGTGACTTGTCGACCGTCTCACCTGTATCGTCAGACAGTGACTTGTCGAAAGCAACGCACTAAAATAATAAATCACAAAGCCTTTGAGACTTAGCGGAAGTATATTTTTGGTGCCACATTTTGGTTCAATGCTGTATTTTTGGTGTCACATTGTGGTTCAATACTGTATTTTTAGTGTCACATCTTGGTTCAATGCTTTATTTGTTGTGTCACATTTTGGTTCAATGCTGTATTTTGGTCCCAAATTAAATTTTTAGTGCAATGGGCAACATTGGCCCTCGACAGCACGAACCCTGACACTGATGTCAGCGTGTTTAACCCTTTACCCAACATAACGACCAAAACCGGCCAGCGCTATTCTCAAAAATCGCCAATTAATTTTCATTATTTTTTCATTATTTGTCTATAAAACATAGGGTATGACCCCTCATTGGAACGAGCTCGTTGGCTTATTGCTGACCTGCTTGTATTATATAAAATGCACCTTTAGTTTTGTGTGAAGCCTGTGAGCACTTATGTGGATACTCGGCGGCTCTAAACCATATTATTATTATTATTATTATTATTATTATTATTATTATTATTATTATTATTATTATTATTATTATTATGGCATTGGAGTAATTTGAAGCTGCGTTTTTGTGTGGTAAGGAATTAATGATGGCAATAAGAGTTTGGTGAAGGAAGAGAAGAAAGAAGAGAATTGTACAAAACATCGAGCGCAAAGTAAGAGTCGGAAGCGAAGATTCGTCGAAGTGGGAGAAGAGACAGTTGAGTTATCCCAACGCCGCGGCTACCCCGGTGATGGAGCCGAGACATTTGGGTAGCCGAACTAGGAAAAAAAGGAAACTTCGGACTCGGGGAAAAGAATGAGAAACTATAACACTGTTAGAAAACTTAACAGATCTGAGAACATTTTGTATTTATTTGTTTTTTATTACTGTCCAAAGTGTGATTTACTGGAATTTCTGGGTTTGATTATAAACGATAACTTCACAAGTGAATTATGCAATCAACAATTGGGCCATATATCCGTACGCGCAAACGAAGACGCTTTGCCGTGTGTGTAATGGGGACTCCATTGTTTTTTTAACCCTTTACCTAACATGAAAAGCAGACGACACTTGCCAAAAAAATTCTTGAATAACTATTATTTTCATTTTTTGTCTCAAAAACATAGGTTATGACCCCTCATTGGAACGAGCTCAACGAGCTCGTTCCAATAAGGAGTCATAACCTATGTTTTAGAGACAAAAAATGAAAAAATAATGAAAATTAATGGGCGATTTTTGAGAATAGCGCCGGCCGGTTTTGGCCGTTACGTTATACAAAGGGTTAAATAATATAATTATCGTTAATAATGAAAAGGAATAAACAGAGTAATCGCTTGACTGGACTGGTTACGTGAAATAATTCATTCGAGGCGAAGGACTATATTGTAAAACACTCGTGCGCATTCGCACACTCGTGTTTGTACAACGTCCCTCACCTCTCATGAATTATTGCACGTAAACTGTCCTGTCAAGCGATTACTCTCTATGGCTTAATACATTATAGAGGTTAATGGTTGGTTAGTTCATATCGGCCGAGATATCAGTCCTCGGTAACTTAATAATATCTCGGTCGGTATGAAACTAACCACCAAGTAATAGCCGCCTACCTGCTTCAATTTTATCACACGCTTGTTCAATGAGATCCCCATCTACAGCAACACTAAACCATGCAAAAAATGAAAATCCGTCCCGCACACATGCGTGGAACGGAAATCGTCGACAAACTATTTTTAAATAGAAGCGAAATTTCACTGGACTTTTCTACAAATTGTGCACCGCAATTACAATTTAAATCTCTAGCAATAGCTGAAAATGGTGACTCGGGTTCCCGCCGCAAATTTGGTTGACGATAAAATGTGTTCGATTTGGTGATAGCTTGTCTCCTGAGTTCTATTGTGTTCTATGTGCCTAGTGGCACATAGAACACATTGGAATTCAGGGAACGAGTTGTCAAATGAATTGCTGAATGGCCTTCTAATAATGGCTTCTGTAGACGTGAAGGCGTGTAATAAACACAGAACGACACGCGCGTATGTTGTTCTGTGTATTTCGGAGGCTTTACTTGGTATTAGAGCGTCACATGCAAGCTGCGTGGACGCGAAATAAAATCAGTCGGAATATATATATCCGACCAGCAGCTAGAGTAATCTCCCCATTGTTCAAAATGTCGGCGGACGATTACCGATCGCTTTAGGTAAAAAAAGTAACAATTCTACCATTTATTATTCATTGCAAGCGCAAGTTCAGTGTGTAGTGACGGCACAGTTTGCTAGTGACTTCATATTGTATATACGATGTCAGTTTATTCCATATTGGAATTACCTGACACTGAAAATACCCAAATAATGCACTATTAATATTCTCGACTTTGTGGGTTTTCCCGAGAAATATGAATTTTCTGTTCTGTACAGAGACATATAGAATGGCAGTTCACTGCGTCGTTCGTCGCATTACTGACAATGTCGCTTTCCTGCGGAACGCGGGTGGATGCGATTTTTTTTACCTTTGTCTGAGAGGACACACCGTTCCTATACAATTTCAAGACTTGGAGGAGTTTTATTTTACCAACTATCCAACACAGGGACCGTTCGCTCGTTTGGCTAGCCGCACTTAACCCATTTCAGTTGCGTGTAACTCGGACTGCCGCGCCTTGATAATAACACCAACTTCTTTGGAAGAATCTTGGGTTCTAAATTTCAGGCTTTCCTGGTAGCGGGTCCTCCACTCTGTCCCCCTACTACAAGAAGTGATCATCCCGTCTCGGGCTCTCTCCCAAGGACGGGGCCCGTGTTGGCCATCGCTGTGCGTTCAGCGGCCGTTTGGAACAGGCGCACAGCGCGTAGCTATGGCCATCGCGCGATGCAGGCTGTTCCCCTACTGCTTAATTTCGGAAAAAAGCATCATTGATTACTGCGTTTTTATTTTACCTGTTACGACAGTGTGGAACGGATCCTTTGTATAGATCCATGTTATGTTCACTGTTGCATACGTGTTACTGTCCTTCTCCTTTACAACATCTTTGCATGTTTCTGAACATCCGGAGTGGTAATGCCAAACATCGGATATAATTGCTGAAAAAATAAAATAAAAAGTTCAATGAAAGCCACTAAAAATGGGCACAGGACGTTTGTCCATAACCTAGTGGAAAACTAATTCCTTGATATTTTGACGAGTCAGATAAATCCTTCCGATATTGTATGTATTCACTTCTGTAGAGTTTCTTAAAGCTATTGACCCCCTCATTAGTACGAGCTCTCTGGGCAATTTCGGGTGAACAGTCAGCAGCTATGCTTTCAAACGCGAAAATGGAACAGTAGACAATTACTTCTCCATGTTTTTAACACATAGACGGGCGAATTCGCCTTATTTGTTTTATGGTTGAACAAGCTGACTGCGATAAATCCTCTGCAGTGGGAGAGAAAACAGTGAGAGAAAATGTGTCGCTCAGAGAAAAGATGATATTTTGGAAAATAACTGTACTGAATCCAAAACTGAAGAGGTGTTTATTTTGTTTGTTCATTGGGTTTCAAATACGCGTTCAACAATCAGGATCAGATCATGCCAGACTGTTTTACGGCTGAAGGAGGCAGGATACCCGGAGAGAACCACCAGGTAGCGACGAGCAACTGTTAGATTCTTCAACTAACTAACCCAGTACAAGTAGAGTTTGGAGCGGTTGAAGGCAAGTGTCCCATCTACGAGTAGTACACCTTAGCTTGTAGCGTCACGTGCCCTCATGTAGGGAATCGGTATTAAGTATCCTGCCCAAGGACATAACGCAGGTCTAACAGTCGACCTTTCGGTCGGTTTAACATCCAACATCCAACTCACTGCCGAAGAGGCGTTTAACATATAGAATGAATAGGTACTAGGGCCAGTAATCAGATTTAAACCACGAGTAGGATAAAGGTTTTAACCACGAGGCTCTGCCGAGTGGTTAAAACCCTTATTCTACGAGTGGTTTTTATTTTATTTATATTTTTTATTTATACCACGGCCTGAATACAAAATCGACATTGTCACTTAAAATGGAGAAAAATCGATACTGTCTAGCAAATACATGTTTGTTTTGTTTACATATACGTCGGTGGGCAGTACTTCCGGTTGCACGTGAATGCTTGATTGACAGCTAGTAACATATTCAAGGTTGACTGAATTTACCTTGGTTTTTCAGCAAAATTATTATCTTAAATTTTATTTTAAATATTTAATTGTAGGTATTTTAAACTCAATAAATCATTGCACGTAGTAGATAGTACCGCAAAACGCCGTATGTTTGAATGAAACGTCACGAAGTGTGCTAGGAGTAGATTTTTGTATCGGAATTGCCATTGAAAATGTTTTAACCGCAGTAGAAGCTTTACACCCGTAGTTGGGTTAAAAGCTAAAATTTAACATATGGTCTTTTCAAAGGTAGTAACATAGATGAGCATAGTATAAACTCTGCACTCCGATGCGAGAATATCAAACATTTCAGAAGCAACTTTTTTGTACAATGGCATCGGAGAATACAATCAATTAAATCTTCTTTGACAGAGCTCACCGAGCTCTGTTACAGAAGAGATAATTGGTTATATTTTCGTCTTCTCTAGAAAGGTGTAGTCAATTGGGAATTCTTTATCACACAAGCTGAGTGCTGTGAATTATCAAGAAACTCTCTAATCTACACCATCATGGAAAATCCAAAGTCAGTTGCATCATTAAAAATACCGCACCACTTTCCCTGAGTCTTGATTTTCTTGTCCCAACGAAGAGGCTGAGATACCCGCCATATATCGAAATGGTTACATATTCCTCGAAGGCGAAAGACTGAAGATTACTTCGGATTCTTTTCCGAGAATGTTTCTTGTAAACTGTGTCAGTTGAACTAAGGAATCTGCCATATTCGTTCACCCATATGCACTATTTACATTGCAGTAGCCGTGGACTGGTTGTAATCCACGCGTGGGCTGTGATATCCACGCATGCGTTTACCTGGTATTAACAATTATCGGCAGAAACATTTTAATTTATGAAGCTGGTACCGGGTGCTTCATTAATTAAATATTTGATGATTATTCCTATAATTAGTGTTTGGAATCTACTATTTTTGCGTCCGTGGAAATATTGCCCTCCCCTGGAAAGTGACTACTCCACGACGGCTGGACTGTAAACTGATTCTGTTTTTACAAATCATATCTTAAAGCGTCTCTCTTGGCTCGTTTCAATGAGTAGCCGAAACTTGAATTTAAAAAGAACACCGACTTTGTAATTATGTTCTATAACACCCCCTCAACACCACCACCACCAATACCAACCCACCATACGCCACCCGCAATCCCAACCCCCGGGATTGGTGATCAGCAGCCGACCGTTTGAGTCGACCTCCCAACTTGATGAGTGGTTCAAGCCAACTAAAAATTAAGCCTGCACACGGCTGAAGGGTTTTGTGTTGTCTTCATAGAAAAGTAGAATTGCATGATTTGCCTATTGTCAATAGGACATCATAACGATGGCATGTTAAGGGCGCATGCTCCGAGATTACCAAAGCCTGAATATGCTTTAAATTACTGTAGGTATGATTTGTGTTCGCAAAATGAATGCCAGTGTTGAACTCATTGGCAGTGGTATTTGTAGAGCTGTGATAGAATGACACAAGAACAACTTATTTTGTATTTTTACTAGTCGTGTGAATTCCACCTTGGTACTGGAAGCAATTCTCAGTCAAGTGAGATACCGAATACAGAACCGATACCGTGGTATGCTTCGCTACAGATACTAAAACGGATACCGAACCCCGAATTTCAATACCGTCCATTTCAACTTCTGATCTCCCGCCCTGAATTCAACTCTCGGCAACATCTCCTGGTAATCACAAATCTAACGCCAACACCAATACACTTCATTAACCCTTTACCTAACGTAACGGCCAAAACCGGACAGCGCGATTCTCAAAAATCGCCAATTAATTTTCATTATTTTTTCATTTTTTGTCTCAAAAACATAGGTTATGACCCCTCGTTGGAACGAGCTCGTCGAGGGGTCATAACCTATGTTTTTGAGACAAAAAATGAAAAAAATTAGTTATTCAAGAATTATTTTTGCAAGTGTCGTCTGCTTTTCAGGTTAGGTAAAGGGCTAAAAGACGATGGATTGAATCTAGTACGTTAACTTAACTGCTTTTTATTGTTATGCTCATATATATTTACCATATAAAAAAAAATGTAAAAATATTAGAGCGAGCGAGTGTGCGTACGAGATGGTTGGATTTACTTATTAGTTCAGATTCGTGATCGGGTAGATTAGCTGAAGTGATCGTGATGACTTGGTTTGCTTGCACGTACAACAACTACATAAAAGTGGGAAAGACACTGTCTGAAAGACTTCGGAAGTGCTGTGGCTGATATCAGGCGAAAACTCGTCACCTGAGTTCCAATGTGTTCTTTGTGCCTACTGATATGCGCTTGTGGGTATATTTTGAAGGACACAGTCATGTTTTCTAGGAATTTAGAATATCTGTTTCTGAAACCCTCGGCGGGAACTGAACACCCACAAGATCGTATGGGAATCGGGGGTCCAGCACCTACAGCACTAAACTCAGGGCCTATGAAATGGGATGCGGGATATATTGTACCCGGGGGACGGAGGTTCAAGGAGGGCCCGGAAGCCGGGGAGGGGGGGGGGATTTCCTGGGATTTCAGATCTCTCGTGATGACTGGTGTTCCATCCATCCCTCCAAAACTGCTTATTCTACATCGGTAAGTCTTTTTTCTACCCAGTCCATGTGTGCATTTAACACACTAAGTTTGTTAATATTTAATTATTACGGGCGGGGGGGGGGGGGGGGGGCGGTAGTGTGTGCAGCCTTTCCTATTTACGAGTTTACTGCAGCCTGCTGGCTTAGTGATACTTACCCAGAGTCTGATTGATTATTCTGCCTTGACCACAATTTACTGACCCTTTTTATTGGACAACCGATAACCAATATGTCACCTGTGCAAAGATTATTTTTATAGCATTACTTATACTACTACTACTACTGCTATACTACTAATGCTACTATTACTACTACTACTACTACTACTACTACTACTACTACTAATGCCACTACTACTACTACTACTACTACTACTACTACAACTGCTACACTTTATCTGTATTGTACTATAAAGAAAGGTTTTCAAATGTATTTTATTCACTCTGATCCTCTTTTATTTTATTTATATTTATTTATTTTTATCATGGAGGGAGAATTGGAGCTTAATGTCTGAAATGCAGAAAATCAACAGAGCGCTCCATTCCACCCCTCTCTCATCTTCCATATTCTTTTTGGCCTAACAGCTCATGAACCCGAAGTGGATAAAAACAGGATGACTGATGGAGAAAGGAAAGGGAACTGAAAGAAACTTTGTACACCCTGATGAAATTCCTATCAGAGAGACCCCGACTAAATTATAATATACAGTAAAATACAATCGCTCGAATGCAGTATATTAGCTGAAGAGTAAATTATTATTTCGAGTAAGTCTTGAGCTCCGAGCGCAACGCGTTACGCTCTCAGATGCGGTAGCCGAGAGCGTAATGCGTTGCGCTCGAAGCCCAAGGTTTGCGAGTTCGAACCACAGCCGGGGAAACGTAACGTAATGCAATACGGGTGAGGATGTAAATGACTTTCCCGTGTGCAGTGATTACTGTGCACGTTAAACCTTACTGCAGCAAAGGAGTTGCAGCCTGGCAAATTACCAGATCCCCCTCTCCTCCCATGCAACATAGGGCGATGGAATGACAGTGCAAAAATTGATGTATATAATGATGTATAATGTATAATGATGTATATGTACCTGTTCAATCACAGGGCGCTCCGAAAAATTAACGGAGGAATTTCCAATAACATAACATAACATGACATTTCGAGCCGGATGTCCATCTGTCGTGGGACAAACAATGTATACTATTCAAAACAGGTAGGACATATGCAAACTGATGTTGATATTTTCGGAAAATGGTATTGGATATGCGTGATTGGACACGTCAATATGATAGCAAGTTTATCGTGGATCATGAATGTCACTGGCCCACGAAAACTTCGTGCAGGTTTTCCTCACGAGCGCCTCATTAACGTTTGTGGGGTACGTTTTGAAATTTTCGAACAAACGATACCATGACGTAACCGTTAGGCAGCACGATAGTCAAGTTTGGTGGTGGATCGGTTATGGTGTGGGGAGGCATAACCATGACAAACAGAACAGCATTACATGTCATCCAAGGGCGTGTCAAAGGGCAGTACTACCATGGCAACATGTTCATGTTAGCAGCTCCTATGATGCCTTTTGCGCGACGTCACGGCCGTCGATTTTTTTCCAAGATGACAATGCAAGAGCACACATGGCCTGTGTCGCTACAGAGTTACTCCAGGAGCAGAACATCAGTACACTGCCTTGGCCAGCACTAAATCCAGACCTTTCGCCATTCGAGCGCGTCTGGGATATGCTTGGCAGGCACGTACAACAAGGCCAATAGCCCCCTACCAATGTCCAGGACCTCGCCACTGCACTGCAGGAAGAATGGAATAACATCAGTCAAGCTGATATTGGACGTTTGGTGAGGAGTATGCCACGTCGGATCCGCGCTTGTCTTACGAACCGAGGAGGATTTACAAGGTACTGAGGTCTTGGACTGAATATGGTAAAGTCTCCGACTGACCGTCTGTGTCTTCTGCAGCTCAGTGTGTGGAATGTGTGCTTGTCAGACACCCACGTATCGCTGAAATCATTCACCAGATGTCACAGTGAAATGCTTCAACTGTCTTTGTGATGAAAATATAAATATATTTCTTCATATATCTCACTTTTATCGAATATCCTCTACTTTTCTGAATAGTATATATAACCCAAAGCTTGCCATTACTTTGCTGCATGGCTTGTGGCTGTCAATTGAAGAGACAAACCAGGGCTCAGACAAAACTTGTCTAGACAGTAGTGAAACGGATATATGCACAACAAAACAAGAAGTAGTTCTATTTCATACGACAGATTTAACTGAGCCGTAGGCATCTACCTTTGGTTATGTGTGTAACACTTTTCATGCTTCAGGATATTTTGAGCTTCTACATTACATCCGCCGTGGACTGGCCGTAATCCACGCGTGGGCAGTGCTGTCCACGCATACGTTTACCAGGTAATAAAATTCATCACCAGCAAAATTTTAATTAATGAAGTACCGGGTTGTACCCGGTTCTTCAATAATTAAATATTTGATGATTATTCCTATAATTGGTGTTTGGAATCTAATTTTATTGCGTCCGTGGAAATTTTTTACCCACCTATGGAAAGTGACCAGTCCACGGCTACTTTGTAGTGTCGTCTGTTGGCAGGTGTGAATGACTTTGTTTGCATTTCATCATTATATATTGGTGCTTAAGGTTATATATTATCAACATCTGTGGCCACATAAAGACCGCAACACAAGTATAAAATCGAATTCAGCAAATCGTCATACCTGTGCTACCACATAAGAGAATTCTACCCAGGCGTTGATTACCAGTTCCTATTTTTGCAATAAAGCAGAACCTGGTCACTCCCAATAAACAAGCACTGCTCAACCTCTGAGGGCCAAGTTTACATCATAACTCATATTGTGATATCTACAATATCACCTATAAATTTCTCTGTATACGGATATGACATTCACATTCTGGACTAAATGTAAACCTCTTCACCGCATATCGACACTCGTAAAACATTAATAACATAAAGTGACGATTGTTGCACAAAGATCATACTTTGATATGTGTTGACATTAATCGGAAGTTGTCTGCATTCAGTGACTGTTTTTAGAACTTTTTGACCTATACACTAATGTCTTGAAGAAACTATGAGCTTTACGCCAAAGGTAATCGATATGTATCATACGGTTCTCTCTTTCCAACCTATTGTTTAAACCTTTTTAATCCGACAGACTGTTTTAGCGGTCAATATCGCGCCAGATTTTATTTTGTGACATAAAGTCGGGCTCGGCACATCCATGAAGTAATTCGACCTGGACACTCCCCGTACACTGCAAAAAATATAGGTTCTCTTTAGAACCAAAGCTGGTTCTAATCTTGTCCCTGAGATAGAACCAGTTCTGTTTATACAGTATTTATTTCAAATCAAATAAATTTAACAAGATTAGCATTCAATTTTAACAGAATATTACATGAACTGAAGTAGATTCAGCAGTAAACTAGGAGCTTATTCAACGCAGTCGCCAAACATTTTGAAACAAAGGAGATATGAACAGTTGGCATATCGAACCAGTTTTGGTTCTGTACAGAACCAAAACTGGTTCGATATGCCAACTGTTCATATCTCCTTTGCTTAATAATGATTTGAGACAACCTCGTATAAGCTCTAAACTTACGACTCAAACCCCCTCAATTTAGGTTTAATTCTGTTACTATTTAATGTTAATCTTTATAAATTTATTTGATTTGAAATAAATACTGTTTAAACAGAACTGGTTCCATCTCAGGGACAAGATTAGAACCAGTTTTGGTTCTAAAGAGAACCTATATTTTTTGCAGTGTACATGCCTCCTGGAAATGAATATTTTCGGAAACCCATTTTCAAATGGTTATCACTCAGTATACGTATTTCACTGGAAGTGCAGTATGGCAGTCGATATGTAGACGACAATATCATAAGCAAATCGGTAGATCACATCGGGAGCGCGATGGCCCCATGGTCGTGGCATTGTACTTCAAACCGAACGGTCCATGGTTCGATTCCCACAGGGGTGTGTTGTGTCCTTGGGCAAGGCATTTAAAATTCCGAATGCCCCCGTGGGGACAGGGTGGCGCCCTGTACTAAGGCATGGTGCACGTCGTTGGTGCACTTCTCTTCAACCAATTAGTGGTTGAGTTGGTAAGTTGGGGAGTCTGACAGTTGCTCGCCGCTGTTTGGTGGTTCTCTTCGGATACTCCAGCCGTAAAATTGTACGACGCGTAGTGACCCTGGCTTCGAAAGTGTCGTTGAAACCCCAATGAGAAAACCAAAAAAGGATTACATAAATTTGATTAGAAGATGACTTTCTGTGATTAGCATATCGCTTCCCTAACTTATATCGTCATGGAACTCGATTTTCTATAAAGTTATCTCCCTTGAAATTATTAGAAGGTTCAATTAAGAAGTTAGTAATTGTTCAGAAAACGCCTAGGACATGAGTATAAAATAAAGCCAAGTTTCATTTTGTTACTTTAAAAAAAAAACGAAAACGACTGACAACTCCCGGAGCCGTCTGTTAATTTCGTTTATTAAATAGAAATTTGACCTTTTTTGTGGCAAGCTGATCAAAAACATTCAAGTAAAGTTCACTTTGGCTCTTTGTTTACTGAATGTGTTGTTACAGTAATTTGTAAGTTTTTTATTCTTCTCGGGACAAAATAGCAAATCTTACCTCCTAGACTTTTCTAGCAATGAAAGAACAGTGTCTGTATTATATATGACGATTGATATGAAGAACAAAAAAGTCACAGATCATCAAAAGATGGTGAAAACGACGTTTCATTATTTTTAAAGGGGGTTTCAGTGAGGAAAAATAGTCAAATATTCAGGTTCATTGGGAAAATTATTGTAAAAAGCCAGCTTCTGCACAGCAAAATACACAGAACGACACGCGCATGTGAATGAGTTAATCGATATGGCAGGAATGCCAGCGCGGAAGGATAAAACGAGAGGCCGCAGGCGTATAAAAAAACAATTATTAGAAAGATACTCAACAATTCATTTGACAACTATCAACGGAAAGATCGCCAACCAAATTTGAAAGGGAAATTCGTGTTACTATTCCGTCCCCTGAGTTCTAATGTGTTCTATGTGCCAACTGGCACATAGAACACATTGGAACTCAGGGGAGGATTTTCAGCTATCGCTAGCGATTTAAACTGAACGATTTGCGTAATATTCCAGTGTAATTTCACTTCTATTTATAAATAGTCCGTCAGATTTCCGTTCCGAACAGATTTTCAGTTTCCGCACGGTTGAGCACTGATGTAGATGGGGATTTCGAAGAACAGGCGTGTAATAAAATACCCGACGTTCACGAAATGATGCGCACATCGATACTATAAATTCAAGTATCAGCTTATCGACTGATCCGTTTCGTTTTCATTTCACGCTTATGACTGCAAAGTGTGCACATCTACCATGGAGCTACCTGATAGACTGTAGAAGACCATCTCAGCTCTGGGCATCTCATGTCCTATCTCCTGGACAACCCAGGAGGTAGGCATGAGTGTCTACCTGAAATTGGAATTTGAAGTGAAGAGAGTTGAAAAAAGGAGAAACACCATCCTCTTCAGGGAGAGGTAGCACCTTTGGAGAGAGGATCCCCTCTCCCACTGGTCCCCACTCGAAGAGGCACGGAGGCCATGAGAAGAGGAAAGAGAAGAAGAGTCCATCAACCAAGCGCAGGGACGCCCGGCGCTTGGAGGCATTCCGGAACAGGAAGAAAGAGTTGAGTGACGGGGTGGGAGTTCTGGAGGCAGCCGCCAGTTCCCCTCCTAGTCCCACTGGTACTCCCAATCAACTGCCGGCTCCTGAGCCGGTAAAGTTGGATGAGGAACGTCCAGTGGAGACTGAGGTGGAAATGGAAGTTGCTTTTTCACCACCTCCCACCCCTCACTCTCCTCTTCCTTCACTGCCGGAAAGCCCGGGAGCGGTACAGCCACCAGCAAGAAGGCCAGAAAGGGATAAACCTCTTCCCTCCTTCCTTTTCCTCCTTCAACACGCCTAGACATGTGAAAATTAACCATCTACAGCCACTGAGGGTCGAAAGGGGCTTGTCCCCCATACCGCCCCTGCGCGCCTTCGGCGCGCGAAACCATTCCTTTCGAGTGATCAGATTACATAGAAATATTCATTGCACGCAGTTCGTCACAATACTTTATGAAGAGGACAGTGACTTAATGACTTTTCCGCTTCACGATGTAAAAATTGGAGAAAATGAGGATAAAAACTATTTTTTTTTTGCCAAACTACGGCGGTATCTATGTGAACAAAACTCAATTCTGTCTTTTGTTTGCACAAGGTCGAAAAATTATTTGCTGTTTAACAGTTTGGTTAACGTTTCGGTCCGAGTAGTGTCATAACTTGTTTTTTAGTTTTGAAAGTAAAATATATATTGTATATGAACAATTCTCATAATGCAATGAGCTCCTATGATCGGATCGCGACCAAGAAAGAGATCAGTCGCATCTATGATCACCGTGCTTCACAAAACTATAGGTTAGACTTGTTACCAATTGTCTACATGAATACAGACCAGTGTGGAGAGCTTGAACACTATTCTTCTTGGTTGGTCTCCTTCTAGTACGTCTTACTTTATCAATTTCTATGATACAAATGGCATCGCAACAAAAAATTTCACAATTTTTTAACCCTTTACCCCACATAGCGGTCAAAACCTGCCCGCGCTGTCCACAAAAACCACCATTCAATTTTCATTATTTAAATACCAGTTTTTTACATGTTTTGTCTCAAAACATAGCTGATGTCCCCCTCATTGTTTTAAAAATTAGTTATTCAACAATTTTGTTTGCAAGTGTCGTTAGCCTTTCGTGTTAGGTGCAGAGTTAATTTACTACATGTACTCCCTGATTAACCCTTTTTACCTAACATGAAAAGTAGACGACACTTGCAAAGAAAATTCTCGAATAACTAATTTTTTTCATTTTTGGTCTCAAAAACATAGGTTATGACCCCTCGTTGGAACGAGCTCGACGAGCTCGTTCCAACAAGGGGTCATAACCTATGTTTTTGAGACAAAAAAATGAAAATTAATTGGCGATTTTTCAGAATAGCGCTGGCCGGTTTTGACCGTTACGCTATTGTCTGTAACATATACACGTATTCAATACAAATATCTTTGTATCGCTGCAGATTTCAGATCTAGATCCCCACAACCCCACCCCTCAAAGATAACAGGAGAGAAGGCAGAAAGTTAATTTTTGATGTGGTACGGCTTTAGGACATATCAAATAAAAAGAACTTTCGGCTTCACTGTCCACATTTGGTCCAATCTTGCTTTCCGTTCGAAACCGATTTATCTGAGAGTAAGGATCAATAAAAAAAGTCGCTGTATTTTTTTTTTAATTTCTATTTTCACATAATAAGGCAATGTACAAAGTATACAAATTAAGTACAATACATAGTAAATACATTTCGAATTTAGTTACCATATTTGATCATTATGTTTTTGTTAAAGGGACAGGGCGAGAGTAGATGGCTATTTTCTAGCGTAGGGTGGATGGGGAAGGGTGTGATGTGATGTGATGTGGTATTGGCAAGGCATTGTGGCCACATAGAGGGCCACGACAAGATAAAAGCGACATGTGTTTGCAGTAATGGGCCGTGGATCAGGATGCTTGAAGTTACTTAACGTTTCTATGTATATGTATCCGTTATTTGGGAAACGTCGTCATCCATTTTAACTGGAGGAATGATGTAAAATCCTTATAGGGTGTTTTACCTTCACAGGCAATTTAACCGACGATTCGCCGGTGTTAAATGTACTTTGATCGTAGATACATAGACTGATGCAGATCACTGGAGAAAGTCAAAAGGCATTGTCCAGTAAGTCGCTGTATTTTTTTATTTTTAATAACAGTAACTTGCGTTTTTTTTCGGAAACACAAGACACTTTCACTTGAAAACCAAAGTGTCCTTAAGGAAGGAATGGATGGGCAAGGCGCTGTTGTAAACTTTTTGTCTTTCGATTGCTTGTGAGATCTCGTGCGCCGAAATATGCAGCTGAATAATAAATCAAATTCTTATTATATTCCACATGACCCACTAGCAGGGAACATAGCACATACTGCAAAGGTCTGTTAGATTTGTAGCAGAGTCGCATGCCCTATTAATCTTCCAACAGTACCCACTCAAACATTGCGCCTCTTCCTGCTTTTTTATGTTTCTACAGTTAAAACTAGAAGTCCTGCCATGAAATGCGCACAAATAGTACATCGATCTGCGCGATAATCTACGCGTTATGACTATAGTAAGGCTATCAAATTCTGTACATATGGCCTGTGCACAAGCAATGTTTCAGCCAATGGACCTCCGGGTAACCCGGAGGTCCATTGGCAGAAACATTGCCTGTGTTTGCTATCAGTAACCAGGAGAACGTGCCGTGCATTGGATGCAATTCGATATGGCAATTGTGCGCAATTCCTACGCGCAATTAAGCCTAGATAAGCGCACAGTTCATGACAGGACTTCTAGTTTTAACTGTAACTCTATAAGATCTCCCTCACCCTTTCAACCGAAACAAAAAATGCGAAAACTTCTAACACTGTTAGAACAGCTGCAAGTTACCGAATGAAAAGCACCGCGCGTTAGGGTGGTCCTTGGGACTTCAGACTCGGCACTTATTTTCCAAAAGGTGTCATTATTTTATTAAACTACAAGAAAGTTGCATTTGACTTTCTTGGTGGAGCCAGTGCGTCACACAACCAGGTAGAAATAAAGTAAATGTTTTTTTTAGAAATTCCAATCATAGAGAACTATAATGCTCCATTTACTTTCTGCTCTCCACTTAGGTCTCGATGTTCACTGTTTTTGTCTCACTAAACACTCTAAGTGCAAGCGTCTCCTGGAATGAACGTGTTAGTGGAATGTCTAAAACAATCGCGTAGTACCGTTGTTACTAATATTACCAACGATAGTACGCCGTTGTTTATAATATTCCACACGCCGGCTGATTAAAGTGGGCGATTGTTCGAGCTCTCTGTCGTGTAGGTTTTTCCCTAGTCTGTGGCTTTTCATCCTTTTCTTGAAACTAAGTGATTAGCAATCTGAAATATGTCTTGAGAGAGATAATAAAAATCTGACTTTTCCCCTCACAAAACAAAAAAAAAACAAAAAGCGACCGCCATCAACCCTCTCAACTTCACACGTAAACACACACAAATAACCGACACACAAGTTACAGCTCTATCTTTCACTCTCATCCAATTTCAAAAACGTTCCACTGTCAATGAAAAACTTTTAGCAGCTTTTGATTTTATAACACGCCTGTTCTACGAAATCCCCATCTGCAGCAACACTAAACCATGTGGAAAAAGAACATCTGTTCCGCGCACATGTGCGGAACGGAAATCGTCGATGGATTATTTTTATAAAGAAGCGAAATTTTACTGGGATTTTCTACAAATCGTGCGCTGCAATTCCAATTTGAATCGCTAGCGATAGCTAAAAATAGCAACATGTTTTCCTCTCGCAAATTTGGTTGGCTTTTAAATGTCTTCTTTTTGTTGATAGTCCGTCCCCTGAGTTTCAATGTGTTCTATGTGCCTACATCGAACGAGTTGCCAAATGAATTGCTGAGTCTCCTTCTAATAATTGCTTTTATAGACGTAAAATCGTGTAATAAACACAGAACGACACACGCGTGTGAATGGTTTACCCGATATGGCACTTGTGCCATCGCGGAAGGAAGGAAAAAACTCGAGGCCTATGGCCTCTCGTTTTATTCTTCCGCGCTGGCACTCGTGGCATACATATTAACCCATTAATACGCGTGTGTCGTTCTCCGTATTTACTTAATTATTAAGTATTTACTCTGTGGAAAATTACGATGCTGTTGGGTTTGAATTGTTATTCTTGTCACTGTCCCACAAACTAATGTCCGAGTGATCTACGAAACTAGAATAAGCAGAGTATGACAATGTGGTAGACATACAAACACTAACACTTTGACCTCGACCATTGCTTATATTAACCCTTTGAATTCGAGAGTCCTTTTTTACGGCCCAGGATTATTATACGGCCTGTAGTCATAAAGTGGGTGGTTGTTCAGTGCATGTTGGAGCGCGGTGGCTCAGTGGTCGCGGCATTAGACATCAAACCAGAAGGTCGTCGGCTCGATCCCAGCCAGGGGCGAGTGCGTTGTGTCCTTGGGCAAGACACTTAATCCCACATGGGGGCACGGTGGCGTTGTGTAGTAAGGTGTACTGCATGTCGATGGTGTATTGCCTTCACCCAATGCTAAACCAGCTTTTGCGGAATTGCTACGTTGAGGATTCTGACATTACTCGCCATTGCTGGGTGGTTCTCATCGGGTACGCCAGCTTTCTCCACCCGTAAAACTGTCCGACAAAACTGTCCGATGGCTGTCAAACGTTTCGTTAAACCCCAATAAATAAATAAATGATCAGCGCTTGTATATAGTCAACCATTCAATATTTTCAACGTGCAGCCCTGGGGTTGCGCTTTTAAAATATTAATTGGTCGACTCCAAATAACGAACCCTGTACTTTTCCAATTGATGCTATTTAACTGTCATGGAAGGGTTAATAATATTAAGGAAACAGAAAATAGAAGGGGCAGAATTCTGTAATATATGTTTTGACTGTGTCAAGAATTTCGCGTTAACCTTTTCACCACTGTTCTTACTTATTTATTGCTCATTACAGTATAATTATTCTTGATTTTAGTGAACTGTTTTGCTTTTTAAAATATAACATAAAATACAATTTGATCATATAACATTAGATGTTGATAGGGCGTTAAGCGCCAATATATAATTAAACAACCCTTTCAAAACGATATGCAAATTTGTTTTGGTTAAACGAATATTAGGAGATCGGTTAGCATGCAACAGAATGGACAACCAATAGCTGAGTACGGTCAATAATAGGGTTTAATCCCGGGAACGGAAATTCTCGGGTTCTCGGTTCCGAAAACCGGTCACGATATCCGGGAAATCTATAGCACGGAGCCGGGAATCACGCATGGCACTGTTTGTGTGTTGAACTGAAGTTTTCTAAATTGAAAAACTGCCTCAACGTAACTTTGTAAGATTTCGTCAACCCTTACGCGCCTGAACCTTTTGCAATCCTGCTTCCTGAAGAACCTTTTTTACCAAATTACTGTAGGTCTCAATTACTTCAGGATGACTCCTCTCTTCAACAGCAAGATTTTCACTCTCTTCAAAGTTCAAAATCGTTTTTATTTTCAGAACCACTAGTATCTCTCACTATTCACAACCTCCTTCAACATCAAGTCCTTCCTCACCGCCGTCACCCTAAATCAGAGGAAACCTGTGACGCTGTGAAGAGGAGGTTGAAACGTTGAAGCCAGGAGGTAGTGGTAATAAAACTAGCGATTCTGAAAATGAAGCCGAGTTAAAAACGCGTTTGGGTTTTCACACATCTCTAAGAAAAAGAACTTTTCCATATGGAGATGGCAGATTGCCAATAAAATATGTTTATTTTCCCGAAAATAAATGCGCTTTGTCACTTTCGTAAAATTACTTGATATTATCCAGGACATATCACGGTTCCCTGTTCTGAGTGTAATTTCATTCCCGTTCCCGTTACTATAGAAAACCGGAAATACATTAAACCACAATCAGTAAAAAATTATCCAACAACCTCACATGGCTGATGGGTTTAATTATAACTGAACGTTTCTACAAATGTAAAATGGACTAACCCAATCGCTAGAGCCAGTACAGTATATTTTCAATCCCAACCAGGTATCCAGAGAAGAAAGGTTAACCTCTGGCAAATAGTAGAGAAAAATTTATCTACCCTTTACCTAAATACGCAACCGCAAATAGCAGTATGAATAGAGATCATAATTCGACGACAAAAGATCTTATTTCCAAATGAAACAAAATACTACGTTTTGATTGGCTGAGAGGTACGCTGTAACTTGCAATCCACAGTAGTTTTTTTTTACACTGTGGTTAAACGGTGTAAAAACAAGAATACACAACAGCAGGCAATATGGATAAAAAAGTACCCATTTTTAATTATTAATTCATACTTCTGCTCGGTTATATTAGAACAAAAATAAAAATACAGGAAATTTTATATTTATGTGCAATAAAATATTACAGATATGGATGTCATTGGAACTGATTTTATTAAGAGACTTACAAAGTACAAATTTTCTGTAAATTTTTGCCCACAATGTAGGTTAAAGTATTAAGTACTCCAAAATTCTTGGAACTAAATCCGTTATCTTGTGTTTTCCAGTGTGTATGGGAGTTTACACCGGTCTGGGATCTCATACACCCTTCGGCTTCGCCTCAGGGTGTATGAGTTCCCAAACCGGTGTAAATTAACAATTTACGAACACATGAGCGCCTGACAGACCATTTGAGTGGTACTGGTAATCACAGTCTGCACGATCCATCCCATAAACAGTCCACCTTGTAAAACACTACAACAACAAAAATTAAAGACGAATCGCAATAATTGAAAATGATATTGTGAAAATTTTAAAACGTAACGTCAATCTCATTGTGTTTTGCATGTTTCTAAACACTTTAAATGGAGCGAGTCATGTTATTAAAGAGATTCTTGCGCACCACAACAATATAAGTCCCTTGTTACTTTTGCACACCATCCACCTATCCCTTAGGTGACCTCATGAATTGGATTTAATTTGTCTCGACATATCATTGCTGAACAGACAAGGCATTCTTGGACCGAGTTTGCTTGTATTTTTTATTCCCATGTACAGGTGGGTAGTCGGGAATTTTGTCGAGGAGGTGCGCTAAGTGGCGATCGACGATCACCAGCTCCAACATGGTTGGCCCCGGCGTAGACAGTTGTGAAGAACGAGTATCAAACTGAGCTCAGTGATAGCATCTGGAGCTAGATTATGTGACATTTAGGATCTCAAACATAAGCACTTTTGCGCTATTGTATGTGAAAAATTACAAAATACATCGATAACGTTAATAGGCATATTTTATTCTTATGTATATTATACCTATATATCTAATTCTGTTAATTAATTAATAATCTGCCAGAAATAAACAGCTCGGTGTAACATAATATTTTGGGCCTGGACCACCGGAGCCATGCAACTAATTTCTGTTAAACGCCTAGGTACTTTGATATTTTTTTAAAACAGAGACTATATATAGATTATCATGAATATGAGCATGTCCTGTGATTTGTATCACATTCTCGGTGGTGTCCAGAATTGGACACCACCGAGAATCCGATGCACATCATAGGACATGCACATTATCATGATAATTTATTTATCTAACAATTCTTTAACATAATCAGACAAAATCTTGAATTATTAATACAGTTTTCGGACATAATGTTGGGCGAGAAAAAGTTTTTAAAAAACATATTTTATGGAACTATATTATTGTGTACTCCAACAAACAATGAGTAACGCGGTCACCGCTATTTTCAAAGTTGTGTTGTCAAATTACTCACTCTCAGTGTCAATTCCTATCCGCTTGAATTTACGAGTGTGGCACATCCTCAGGAACAGGTGTAATATTGAATTATGCACAGTTTCTATTTATTATGTGTGTGTGTGTGTGGGGGGGGGGGGGGGGGTACTTGGCTATTAATAGTTCTATCGTTAACTGTAAGGAATTTTGTTTTGTTTTGAAGCTGAGTCGATCATTGAAACGCACATAGAATGTATTCATGCGCCTGTTATGATAGCCCGTCACGTCACCGGAAACGAGTCGTATATATAGAATTAGTCGACAAAATGATACGGAATCGGAACACATGATGTGATACGTACTGTTTCTCGTGGATTTCATGCCAAAATTTGTATGATTGTTAGATAAAAAAAAGTATCAAGGTAGTGCCTAGGCGTTTAACAGAAATTGCATGCAAATGAGAACATTTATTATTTAAAACAACTTATCCCGATGCATCATACTCTGTGTCGTTAAGGCACAGAGAGTACAGTGTATCGGGGTTTGTGAGGTCATTTTTTCAAATCACAAATGTGAGATAGTCCCTCAAATGGAACTTCAACTTTGTGGAGAGATGCGTTCACACCTCCCCTAGATACACATCTCATGTAATGTATAATTTGATTTGTGTTGAAGGAATTACCTCACGTACCTTGGGTTAGAAGAACTAAAGTGGAGTTCCTTTCTTTTAATTAGTTCAGTGTGGAATTTTGTTTTGTTAACTATTATTTTCGAAAAGACTTGGTTATGGGTATTATTGACTGGATTGATGTGCACATTGTGTTTGTATCAAATCGTTTATCGTGACTCGACCCTTTTTTCGAGGAGGGAAGAGTGACTCGACGTGGCTATACGTTCCCAAAATTGAATCTCGTTGCGAGAAGAGAATTTGTACAAGGCCGATGTATATATAACACATATGTATTTACATAAAATACGAAACCCTAAAATACTCTATTATGACAAACAAACCGTCGCTTGAGCGCTAGAATGTTCTATGTCCCGTATGGGACATAGAACATTCTAGCACTCAGGCGACGAAACATTTAAAACAGTTCTGAAGATCGCCTTTCACCCAGTTGCAGGGTCTGGCTTACACACTGGCTCTATTATCATCTCGTGGTATGCAAGCAACTTGAAATACCCGATAGAATAATAAACTGGGTGTCCAAGTGACGTCACTTAATACCTCTGATCCACTGAGTACAGGAGTCTGTGTGATTTGGTAAATAAAAAAAGAACAGGATGTAAGTAAGTTACCAGCTCGATGTCGATATTTCATGAATTTGAACAACCTGTCCCGTGCTGTGACGCGGCTCGGTGCCACTCTACGCACGGGACAAGTTGTTCAAATTCATGAAACACCTCCAGCTCGATTGGTAACTATTATAACATTGCCTTCCCTTAACCCTTTACCTAACATGAAAAGCAGACGACACTTGCAAACAAAATTCTTGAATAACTAATGTTTTTCATTTTTTATCTCAAAACATAGGTTATGACCCCTCATTGGAACGAGCTCGACGAGGTCATAACCTATGTTTTTGAGACAAAAAATGAAAAAAAATATTGAAAATTAATTGGCGATTTTGGAGAATAGCGCTGGCCGGTTTTTGCCGTTACGTTGGGTAAAGGGTTAAAAAACCGAATGAGCGTTTTCTTGAAATCATCTGCTGGTTGGTATGAACACAGACGTCTCGTTCAATGATACAACGGAAACACATGTAAAAACAAGAGAACGTCTTGCGATTGAACTTAATGCAATAATTATATTTATCGATGATGTTTTGATCATAATTCCACATCGATGAAGAAATAACTAAAATACTTTTTGAGGCACCTTATTGGAACCAGGTCACAGTACAACCAGACAAGTAAATTGTCAAAGTCGTGGTCCGCGTCTAAATCTGGAATCCTCGTCTTGTGCAACCTGTCGCGCTTCCTACTTACAGTGGTGCTATGTAAAATACTATATGGATACAATTAAGAACTTGCAAATAAAAGTCTAAACAAATAAATTATAACATTCGTCATCCTACGATGATGATGCAGCTAACGTAGACACCACGCCCAAACATCATGACCAACCTCCTTGTCGCAGTCTAAACGATACGAACTTCACGATGGGACTTGTTGCCGCCCTCATGTGTTATGATAAGTAGTGGAGGGAGTCCTATAGGCAGGTTGCTTCTTGCCTACCTTGAATCACCGTCTTTCCGCTGGCGAAAATGAAACACTAATACTCTTATCTCAGAAAAGTAATGATTCGATCGTCATTCTCCATCATGTGTCACATAATTGGCTCTCAGTTCATTCTTTCAGTCCCAGTCTGCTTGCAATCACCCCATCTTCTTCCAGGGGGTGGCAGGTAGACAGCCAATCTGGCTATGCCACTTCCCACGGTATACTTCTCATTACATTTGTGCAATATGTTTATTTGTAACCATTTTACATGTATGTGTACCGTGAATAAAGAATCTGAATCTGAATCTGACAAGTTATGATAACCGCGGCCTCCAATTATGAGGTCTTGGGTATTTGGTCGAGAGTTTTGTCCGTGCGTTCGTAGATACGTCCGTAGAAACATTTTGGCCATAACCCAAGAACAGGCAGTCCAATTAGAATGTCCAATGATGGACCAGTATGAGGGAAAGGCTATTGGAACAAGGTGTATATCGTCAACTCAAACGTACCAGAGGTACGGCCCTTTTATTTATTTATTTTTTGTTTTTGTTTTTGTTTTAACTATAATAAGATTATTTGTCCGTACAAATATTTTTGGCCGTAACTCAACAATCAAAATCCAGTTTGAATGTTCTTCCGACTTCGGTATCGTGATAGACCCGCAGGGGGAATGGCTATCCACATCGGGTGCGGTTTGTTCGTTTTTTACCAGAGTTATATATTTTGTTGAATACGGAAATATAACATTTCATACAAACGTTTTGTATTCGTAACTCAAGCATCGACACCCCAATGTCATATCGGCAGGAATGACCTCAGGATAATATTATCGGCTGGATTTAAAGTAAATCCAGTTAGTAAATTCTGCTAGAGTTATGATCCCTGTTAGTTAATTCTGCTAGAGTTATGATCCCTTATGGGCTTTGAAATATGATAAGAATTCTTGTCCATGCGGACATTCAGTGCCGTAACTCCCGCATCGATAGTCCAATTTGAATATTCTTCGGTATGCGGAAAGACCAGAATGAGGGAAAGGTCATCAATACAAGGTGGGCTTCGTACACTTATTCGCTTGAGAGTTTTCGGATTTACAATAAAGAAAGAGTTTGAACATCGGAACACATTAACACGCTTTGCGTTGAACTTCCTTCTATTTCATTTCCTTGGTCCTCCATATAATATACGTAGGTTTCGTACAAACAGATTGTAACAAACGTCGGTTGATATGGGTCGTCGGTTTCCGACGCGACGACAACATGCCTCATTCACTCGTTTTAAGTAAGACTTTCTCCTCTGTAAACGAGCCCCTCCCCACCACCACCAACTTTATTAGTGCTTCACCTTAAACTTCCACACGTATCCTAAATGGAAAACATATTGCGGCAATCACTTTAACAGAACAGATTGTTCGAAGTCAAAAGTTGAAAAGTGATGGAACGCCAATGCGCGGCTTCTGGGGAGTGAAAAATTTAAACTAAGGAGAGAAGGATTCCCTTCTTTATGGTGTACTGCATTCTCACACAATGAGTAAGAAGAATGTCGGATCCGTTTTTGAGTGTTGTAACAGGAAAAAGCAGATAAGCCACACAGACCCACCGCGCGAATCGCTGGTTGCTATATATTTGTGTTTCCATATTCTCCTCTTCAACAAATGACTAATGATATGAGATTCTGCAGCGGTTATTTTTACAAAAAGAAGGAAAGAACCCAAATATCGCAAACTGACTTTTACCCCTTGGACTTTGATTGTATATTCCACGCAAGTTCAGAGTCGTCAACTAGTAGAGTCTATATTCGTTACCTGTGGGAAGACCAATTAATAATTTCAAAGTGCAGCCTCGTGGTCGCACATTGAGCATCTTGATTGGTCTACTACAGACATTCAATTAATTCAATTAATTATCTACTTTATGAGTTCAGATCGTATCACGACCCTGGCTTGGAAAGTTGGGCTTTCGTGTTCAAAGAGGCTCACAATTTTATACTTTTAAGAAACAATAGCGTCACTGACGGGCACAATAGCTATCAGTTTGGAAACGAAGAACAAATCAGATCACCCCCAAGCTGATCCCAATATGACTACAAATGACAACAAACAGTTCTATCGTTAAATTCGGTGAAGCCATTATTTGAAACGATTAAGGCGAAAACAATAATGTGATAAGGTATATACTTTCCGAGACCTAAAATAATTTCAATGTATTCGGATGTACTGTACAATCAATTAGGGTTAATTATGATCGAGAAACTCCAAATCTCGAGGCCAAACCACCCAAAACTCAGTTAAGTGTGGCATTTGAATCTTCCCTTTTCCACTTTTGGAATCCTGGTGGGGGTGTTCCGACTCAGTTCCATGACAGCAATTGGAAGAGTCCATATTCATTACGTGGGGGTAGACCATTCAATATTTTCAACGTACAGCCTTTGGGCTAAGCGAAAAACTTTTTCTAAGAATTGTCAACAAAATACACTGCAAAAAATATAGGTTCTCTTTAGAACCAAAACTGGTTCTAATCTTGTCCCTGAGATGGAACCAGTTCTGTTTAAACAGTATTTATTTCAAATCAAATAAATTTACCAAGATTAGCATTCAATTTTAACAGAATATTACATGAACTGAAGTAGATTCAGCAGTAAACTAGGAGCTTATTCAACGCAGTCGCCAAACATTTTGAAACAAAGGAGATATGAACAGTTGGCATATCGTACCAGTTTTGGTTCTGTATAGAACCAAAACTGGTTCGATATGCCAACTGTTCATATCTCCTTTGCTTAATAATGATTTGAGACAACCTCGTATGAGCTCTAAACTTACGGCTGAAACCCCCTCAATTTATGTTTAATTCTGTTAATGTTTAATGTTAATCTTTATAAATTTATTTGATTTGAAATAAATACTGTTTAAACAGAACTGGTTCCATCTCAGGGACAAGATAAGAACCAGTTTGGGTTCTAAAGAGAACCTATATGTTTTGCAGTGTAGAATAAAAATTAACTGAATTTTCGATCTCACATTCCATCAAATCACTCTCTTTTTCTGTCTGTAATATTCAGCCGTGATTTAAAAACGGATTGAAATGCTTCAATAATTTTCAAACAATATATTTACTTAAGGCTGTTTAGTTTTGGAGATTACATATCTTCCTTTTCAAACCAGGTAAATTATTACTTCTATATCTGTTGTACGCCACTTTATATCCATTATCAATTCTGGACAAATAAGTTGTGGGTAGTTAAAAAGAAAAGAATCTAAAACGGCCATTGAGTTCAATTTAAACATCTCCTAAGATAAAACTAGAACCATTTGCACTCTTTGTACCCGGGATAAAAACTGAAGTTGTTGTTGAACAAAAGAACATATCGTTGCATTCCAGTGACTTCACCTTTCTGACCCTGCCATTAAGAATAGCAATTCGTGTTTCATGGTCGGTACATGGCGTTTATTTTATCAGCAACTAACGAAAGACAAAACAAAAACATTTAGAGATGGATGGTGTCACCAATGGCAACAATACAATAGATATGAATTTGTGTAAATACTTAAGTTCAATAATACAAATAAAGGATTAATGTTTACTGTTTCGGTAAGATGACAATGCAGTAGAGCTGCACGATATTCAAAACAGAATACCGGTATCCGTATTCAAAAACATATCGCGGTATACCAGAATATCGAAAACCTGTTCAGATATCTGAACATAAGTACCACAATCGACACTTGAGGCATCACAGTCGGAACGAATCAGTATGCCTTGATGATGTGGTTTGAAAAACCCTTACACAACGCAGACGATATCAAAATTTATTATTTTAAATCAAATTTTTCCAAAAATGTCTTCAAAACAATATCATGTGACCCCTCGTTGGAACGAGCTCGTTGAGCTCGTTCCAATGGGGGTTTCACGTGATATAGTTTTGTTGACATTTTTAAAAATTATTTTTTCAACTGCTGAATTTGTATATTACGTGGGAACATGCGAACGATTCCTTGGGTAAAGCGATATATTATTCATTCTGAGCTACAGTTAAAAAACTCAAGACATCTTGAAAATTAAATTGTGAGTAAATAAATAATGACGACAAACCGATATATTTGTAATTACACCGGTATTCAATCGATTTTGGTTTGAATACCCGTATATATCGGTTTATCGAAATACCGTGCAGCCCTACAATGCAGTACTGAATAATCCTAATGGTAAACAGTACAGTCGTAATGAACTGGTCACTTTCCACAAGCGGACAATATTTCCACGGACGCAATAATATTAGATTCCAAACACTAATTATAGGAATAATCATCAAAAATTTAATGAAGGACTGGGTACCACAATACGGTTCTTCATAAATTAAAATTTTGCTGATGATGATTTTAATTACCACCAATCCACGACGACTGTCCGGAAGGTTGCATCATGTTTATAACAGTGCATTATAATTCCACAAATCTGACCTGAGAATACAAGTTCTCAAAATCTGCTATGGGTCGTTTATTTTACCACTTTTCGTTGAATTAGCGCGCAGACAACCGTTGATTTAATTTTGATGTCCATTTACTCACAGTTATATACATATACAGAACCGCACATACGTTTGAATGGGTTAACAATTGTCACACGAGATTGCTTTGGCTCAGGATATCACGAGAGCCTTCGGCTCTCGTGATATCCTGGGCCAAAGTAATCTCGTGCTATAATTCTTGTTGTCTTGCTTCGGCCCAAGATATCACGAGAGCCTTCGTGTGATAATTCAGGATATCACTCGAAGGCTCTAGTGATATCCTGGGCCAACGCAATCGATTGCGATAATTCTTATCCCATTCAAATGTATGTGCCGTTCTTTGTTTATCACACACCTCCCATGTAACAACCAGTCTACACGAAAATTGAAGAAAAATCACTCGTCAACTGGATAATTTCTACGTTTACTTCGTTGTCAACAAGACATCACTCTTAGGTGGTAGGGTACCAACTCTAAACTGAATTTTAATTTTTACGGCATTCAATTGGTCGAAACCAATTGACACCGATCAGTTTAAAGGTCACGATGATCGAACTTCAAACATTGACTAAACTGCAGGGAATAACAAAACCAAATGTTTTTAAAATAGCTAATAAGTTTAGCACACTCCATAACTATATGGCAATTTGTGGAAAGTATTTGTCAAGGAACAAGCAGTCAGAATGTTAATTTTATTTTGTAAATTTTTTACTCGAATCTGATTGTTTAAATATCCCAGATAAACAATCTAATTGAGGAACGTGGAATTCCCATGCGATCCCGACCAACGATGACGTGATTTATTTAGACGGGTTCCTTCTCTGTTTGCGTTGGAAACGAAATCCTGCGTGTTTTGTATCACCACATATGCCATACAACTTTATTTTTATCATATAGGTAGAACGGTGGAAACCTCGTATTTTACATTAATACGTGTGTGATAAAAAGATATACAGATATTGTGTCGTGCCCTTGTAAAAAATATTCCACTCAATTAGTAGTTAATTCGCATTGGAAACATCATAATATTAATACAATTTGTGGATTTACGCGGCGTGATCTCACTCTGTGACGAGTCTTCATTCATAATAATTTAGTAAACAAACTCGTCTAATAGTATTGGTAATTAAGTAATTAAAGATTCGACCTAATCTTGATTGAGAAACATAGTTTGTGTTGACTGAAAAACAATGAATGAAGAAGACAAATATCGGTCGTAGTGATTAGCAGGCATAAATATCAATGCTGGTTATTTACAGTACATGGAGAGTGTATTATCACTAAATCACCCGCAGAGTGGAGAGTCCACTCGAGCAATAATTGCAAATTTGTTCCAAAGCATAACAAGCACAAGCAAAGTTTCAGCCAAATGACCCCCGGGTTGTACCCGGAGGTCCATTGGCTGAAACATTGATTGTGTTTTTGTCCACATGTGCAGAATTTGAGAATAATAATTTGGGTGATAACTCCACTCCCCGGGTGATTTAGTTACAATCCTCTCTCCACGTACTGTAATTGGCTAAAACACCAGTCAGAAGTGTTGATATACTCCAGTATTACAGATCTATTCTATTTTTATCGACATCGAGTTGATATTTCACCGCTCTATCATTGTTATCTATAAATAGAGCTGGTGGGTTGATATAAAGATTCCAAATGCCTGTTTGCGATAAAAATAGAAATGGTATTTCCAACTTACTCTTTCCTTTAAATTCCCTGTTCCAATGTTTAGAAACTGTTCAAATATAACAATTAACTACAACATGAACAAATCAGTTAATGCAAATTGCTTCCTATACATTACATGTTATTCCAGGAATGAAGTTACAGCACGTGGAGAGTGGATTGTAACTAAATCACCAGCGGAATGGAGTTATCTCCCAAGCTATAACTTTCAAATTTTGTATATATCGATAAAAAACACAAGCAATGTTTCAGCCAATGTTCCTCCGGGTTTAACCCGGAGGTCCATACTTTGCTGGTGCTGATTATGCTTTGCAACAGAATGCAATTATTGCTCGGGTGGAATCTCCACTCTCCGGGTGATTTAGTGATAATATACTCTCCACGTACTGTATGTATATGTTAAAATTAAATTTATTTTGTTGCATATAAATATGGTATTTTTCTTCGAAAAAATTGTAATAAAGCAAGGAATTTGCAAACGGTTCGTTCCTCTCGTAACAATTGAACCAATAACTGACTTTCCGTGAGGTTGATACAAGGAAAAGGAATATCAACCCTTAAAAAGTAATATTACTTTTCTCAGGTTGATAATTACTTTTATTATATGACTATTTAATTTAACTTCTAAATATCACTACATTTGGACGATCTTTTTCTGGTCGCCGGAAAATCTACAGTGTGGAATCCGATTCTGAATGAATATTCTATGACAGACTATCTACGGGTGCGTTCGAATTCGCTTAATTAGCTGTTCCGGTCGCAGAGAATGCGTGCACTCGACTGCGGTCTAGGTTTTTATCGTATTCATGCGCATCGGGGAATTTCCCGGAGGTGTGCACCTGTTATAAAAATAAGTTCTTGTTTTATAAAATAGTTCTTTTTTTACTTCAATCCAATTTACCAAAAAAGGTTGGGGGAATTGTTGATGCCAGCGTTGGCATGCGATGTTGATCTATAAGTCATATAATAAACCTTTTATCGCTACGGTGAAGTGATCTGGGTCGTCGCATCGTGTCTCGTTAAGGAGGTCAGATCACCGGATCGAACTCGCTGCCTGCGGCTGCTCGTTTGATCCAGCGATCTGACCTCCGTTACCCGACGTGATAATATGACCCAGATCACGTCACTGTAGTGATAACATGTATTGTGTAATATTACTGCGCACTTATTTTATTTTCCTCTTCATGTTACTTTTGTGTTATTCTTTAATTATTTTGTAAACTTTAAAATATTGTTTTCTGCAAATAAATCATTCATTCAACAACATTGCGGATACTACATGTATATATCCAGAGACGAGCTTGTTTGTAGCTCTTCATCAAAACTGAAAAATTTATTATTGTTCGCCACAGTGATATTCTGAAAGTTAACTGTACACTCGGATAATTATACTTTTGTCTTACAGAAATCTGTAAGTAAAAGTAATGGAACTAAACAACAAGAATAATCACAATCACGTTTATGATAAACTTCCGTCTGCCGATTCAGGCAGACGACACTTGAAAAGAAATATCCACTTGTGTTGCACTCCTGTTTCCAAACCATAGACGTCATCGCACCTATAACGGGTAATTATCCCTTGCCAGATACACAACACTTACGTGTTGAACCACAATGAGACAAGTCGGCGACTCCAAACATTGTAAAATATAGATTCACTTCTTTTGTCCCGCAGTGTTCAAACATTAATAAGATCGTGAAATTTCCCCAGGGTGAAGTTCATATTAATAAAGAACAATTATTATTTAATTTGTCTCAGCGCTCAAGCAAGGCAATTTTATATCCTGCTAAAAATCCTCAAAGACTCGTCTTCATGGACGTTGACATAACTCCAACATGGAGACGACCTGTCTCTGATATTCGGTCTTCTGTGTCTGAATTTATTGATAAATGTATTTATTTGTCACCATATCAAACTTATATCTAATGATCATGAAAACTCTCTCAAATAACACAGAATTTGCCGACCAAAATTTCACAATTCAGTTGTTTTTAAATGCACTGTTGGCAAAATTAGAAAGTGGCAGCATGTATATAAATACTGACAACGGAGTGCTGTCTTTAACCCATTACTGCCGTGCCATATATGGAGGACCTCTATGTACGCCTGAATGCGAGGAAGTTTAATAAAATTTATGACATACCTGAAACTCTATCATATGATTAATTGTTGTAAAGGGCTCCTGCAGCCCTTTCCAACAATTAATCAGATGATAGGTTTGATCCGCGCATACCAGAACGTACAGATAACCATCATAAAAGAGGTTGTAATAGTCGCTTCCGTAAGTGTTAAAAGTATGAAAGATATTCTGGTGCTAAACGTCCAGATGAACAAATTATTGACCCTTCAGACCTGAGCTCAAAAGGTCATGACTTTCAATTCAAGGACGAAACATATTTGTAAATAATGGGTTGACCAATGAGAAAAAGGGGCGGTCCAAATTCTACAATGTTTTTTGTAGGAAAATGGGGGCGAGGTGGCTTAGTAGGTAGAGGTGCAGGCTGCAAGCCGAGAGGTGCTCGGTTCGAATCCCTCTTGCGGCAACCGCGTTGTGTCCTTGGGCAAGATACTTCACCCCCATTGTTCACGTGGGACGCCGTGGACTGGTCACTTTCCATGAGTGGGCAACATTCCCACGGATGCACTAATATTAGATTCCAAACACTAATTACAGGAATAATCATCAAAAATTTAATTAATAAAGCACCGGGTACAATCCGATGCTTCTTTAATTAAGATTTTGCTTATGATCGTTTTTGTTACCTGGTAAATGCATGCCTGGACATCAGATTGTAGGATAAAATACCCTCGGCCAAAATACCCTTAGGACATAATACCCTCAAAAAAAAATACCCTTAGGACATAATACCCTCAATGGGTAGGACAAAATACCCTCGGACAAAATACCCTCATATTTGTTTCATGTTCTCTGCTATCTGCCATTTATATTGTGCTTCATATTCAATTGCCATCTGCCATTGGTATTGTGCTTCATATCTATTTAGTTTAACCCTTCACCTAACCTGAAAAGAAGACGACACTTGCAAAAATAATTCTTGAATAACTAATTTTTTGTCTCAAAAACATAGGTTATGACTCCTCGTTGGAACGAGCTCGACGAGCTCGTTCCAACGAGGGGTCATAACCTATGTTTTTGAGACAAAAAATGAAAAAGCAGTGAAAATTAACTGGCGATTTTTGAGAATAGCGCTGGCCGGTTTTGGCCGTTATGTTAGGTAAAGGGTTGATAAAAAAAATTTAAAATATTGGTACTTGTTATTTCAAACAAAACTAGGGCCTTAGATGCAATTACCCCGCCCCCCCCCCCCCCCCCCCCAACACCAAAAATTCAACTTTATATACATTTGGTCTGAGGGTATTTTGTCCGAGGGTATTTTGTCCTACCCATTGAGGGTATTATGTCCTAAGGGTATTTTTTTAGGGTATTATGTCCTAAGGGTATTTTGTCCGGATACCGGACATCACTGTCCACGCTTGGATGGCGACCTGTCCACGGAGGCTGTACTGTATATTTCCCCCGTGGGTGCGTTCGTGCACACTCCCATTGGGTTATGACCGAACAGTTATTTTCGAATTGCAATTTGCTAACTATAATTCTATTTTAGTCCCTGGTAACAGTGTTATCTCTCATTCGCTGGGCCGTGATAAATAGGATCTGTCACAATCGACAATTCTTGCGTTAATAGTTTGTACTACGTTACAGCAGTTATTAGTGAGTGTGTCTATCCTTTGTGACAGACACATTAGAAAGTATGTTGTGTACGAGTGTTATCAAGTATATTTTTTGTATGCTTTTCGACTTGGCCAATCATGAATAATGTTTATCTTTTTGTTGAAGTTTATCAGGATGCGCGTACTTGTACTGTCTGGTCACTCGCTGGTTTACTGCACTTTGCGCTTGTATTTATTATCACTCCATCATTGCACAACGGTGGGTAATGGTCGTTTAATGAATAGAAAAATTGTGTCATTTTGTTAACCAATGTCTGTTTCTGAATTCGTAATATGGGCAGTCTTAGGTTATTATTTTCCTATGGATGCGCGTACTTGTACTGTCTGGTCACTCGCTGGTTTACTGCACTTTGCGCTTGTATTTATTATCACTTCATCATTGCACAACGGTGGGTAATGGACGTTTAATGAATAGAAAAATTGTGTCATTTTGTTAACCAATATCTGTTTCTGAATTCGTAATATGGGCAGTCTTAGGTTAATATTTTCCTATGATTCAGTGGCGGTTGAACGTGAGAACACACGGGTGGATTGACCGTTTAAGAATATGTTTTAAATCAACAGTGGTAAAACTATTTCAGCTGAGCTGAACTACAGCCCTATGGTCTTAAAAGCGGTCCTTTTCGCGAGAGATGCGATTCCATCGCAACACATCTACATCAGTGGGTCGTGGTTTTTGTAAATAAAATACTGCAAAATGAATGAAGACCGTATCAGCTTAAAAATTGGGAATAGCATCTCATATCCAACATGGTTCCCACTGATATCAGAAGATCAAATTTAAGCACTAGTAAGCACTTTTCAAGGACTCTGACAATACTTTTCAAGGACTGTTATAATTTTGATATGAACTTACAACACCATATCAACACAAAGAATTTCTGTCTCGAGGACCTGATCTCTGGAAAACCAAACTAGCTAGAAACAGTTAAAACCAGAAGTTCAGTCATGAAATGCTCACAAATAGCACGTCGATCAGCGCGTTAATCTACGCGTTATGACCATAGTAAGGCTATCAAATTCTGTCCATATGGCCTGTGCACAAGCAATGTTTCAGCCGGAGGTCCATTGGCAGAACCATTGCCTGTGTTTGCTATGAGTAACCAGGAGAACTTGCCGTGCTTTTGGTACCATTCGATATGGCAATTGCGCCCAATTCCTACGCGCAATTAAGCCTAGATTAGCGCGCAGTTCGTGACAGGACTTCTAGTTGTAACTGTATATGTCGTTCATTGAGTTGAACGAAGAGACATCTACAATGCTAAAGCATTGCAAATGATGCCACATTGCACTCAAACGACAATAGAGAGATCAAATAAATGTGATTCCTGATCGACTTTGTGATATCACGTGTATTTGGGGAAGGTTATCCTAAGACTTATTTTCTCTGAGGTTATAGGTAAATTGAATTTAAGTACTTTTCAAGGGAAGTAATGGAAAACCAAGTATGTTTCAGAGCTAGACACAATTTCAAGGACTTTTCAAGGAAGGAGTCAAATTTCAAGAGCTTTTCATTTGAGTCGGAACTCTGTCCAATTTGACTTTCTATTTCGACAGCTGAGATTTTACAGTGTTGCTGGGCGGTAAGCGGTTAGAGAATCGATCGGATCGCGACCCGATCACAATTCTCTGTCCGCTTTTTGCGATCCCAGTATTGTATTTCGGACTGCCTAACTTAATTCAGTTCTTGAACAAAATCACTCTATGAACTATTACAAACTGAACTGGTTAAATTCTTTGTGTCTTTATGGGAAGAGAGCACGGTGACTCAGTGGTGGCGGCATTGGACTTCAACTCGAAAGGTCGACCGTTCGATCTTTGCCATGGGTAACTGCAGTCTGTCCTTGGGTAAGACTCCTAATCCCGTTTGCCCACATAGTGGTGGGAGCACGGTGGCGCTGTGTACTAAGGCGATCTGCACGTCAATGGTGCCCTTGTCTTCAATCAATGCTAACCTTGATTTGTGGAGTTAATACGTTTGGGAGTCTGGTAGTTGCCCGCCGTTGCTCGGTGGTTCTCTCCGGGGTCCTCCAGCTTCCTACACCCTTAAAACTGCCCGACATGAGGTGACACTGGCTGTCGAAAGTGTCGTTAAATCCCAACAAATAAATAAATAAATACTTTATAGGAAACACTGCAAATTGAAATATCGATGTCAGTGTGTAAGGTGTTAATGAGACACGTACACGTTGAAAGTCTCATTTCACTTGATAAAGATAATATGTTTATCCATGCTGGTATCCTGTGAGTAGGGGCCTCCGGGGAAACGATGTGTTAATTTTTTATGAATTATGATGCACGTGTACAGTGTCGAGTCGATGGATATCGAGAAATATCTTTTAGACAATTTGCGACAATTCACAGGCTAGCGTATAATTAATATCATCAACAATTACCAATCAGGTTACCAGGTCGTCACCTGAGTGCTAGAATGTTCTATGTCCCATAGGTGACATAGAACAGGGGTCTTCCCGTTTCGCCGATGTGATTCTAATGGGGTAGGTGTCAGTAATCCGCAGATCAAAGAAGTGCCGCGATAATTTGTTAATTTGGATGTTGGGAGATAATTTTTATCAATTTAACCCATGTACCACAGGGAAACTCACAAGTAACGACGAATTGATTGAATGTAATGTAATTTTTTTATTGATTTATCAACGCAATAAACGAGCAAGTATAATATAATAATATGAACATTTAAAGACATAAAGCACATTTTTTAAAAACCCGAATTTCGACTGAATGTAATGTAATTTTTTTATTGATTTATCAACGCAATAAACGAGCAAGTATAATATAATAATATGAACATTTAAAGACATAAAGCACATTTTTTAAAAACCCGAATTTCGACTGAATGTAATGTAATTTTTTTATTGATTTATCAACGCAATAAACGAGCAAGTATAATATAATAATATGAACATTTAAAGGCATAAAGCACATTTTTTAAAAACCCGAATTTCGACTGACTCTGTCTAAAAATAACAATAAACGAGCAAGTATAATATAATAATATGAACATTTAAAGGCATAAAGCACATTTTTTAAAAACCCGAATTTCGACTGACTCTGTCTAAAAATAACAATAAACGAGCAAGTATAATATAATAATATGAACATTTAAAGGCATAAAGCACATTTTTTAAAAACCCGAATTTCGACTGACTCTGTCTAAAAATGACAGTGCGTCAATCTGACCTTCCCTAAAGAGTCTTTTATAATAAGATAAAGCATTGTCGATGGCACGATACTTTTTTCTTCGTGGGGCCACCTTCCCACCATGTCTCAACTGCAGAATTGTTGATTCTGTGAATGCTTGTTCTTTCTTAATGAAATCAACTAAGAAGAACAAGTTAGGATGGGTTCCGGCAATTGCCTTCTTCAACTTGCTGTGCCATCCTTCTACATGATTTGTGGTGCGAGGGCCGACAGTCTCGTGATGGTTCCACACATTGAGGTTGCTACTCTCAACCCAGTTCGTCGTGACGTAGTCTGTGAACTTGGTAACTCTTGGGTCGACGTCTCTCTCCTCCAACGCTTCTTCCCATGCCTCTAATACAAGAAGCCATACGTCGCTGACCATATGTGGTGGTACAAATGGAAGGCCGATAGCACGTCGAACGACCGCATGAATGTTGTCATCTTGCTTGTAATCGTCTCTGAGGCTGCACTTTTCTGTTGCATACTTGTACACTGCTTGGGCGTAGTGGAAGTGACAGCCTTTGATGGTCGCAGAAGAGAAAACTTGTCGTAAAGCATTTTGTGCAGCAGTTTCGAAATCAGTAAAGATTGTTGCTGGTTGTAGGTGAATGTCTAAAGATGAAGCCTTCTGGCGTATGGTGCTGAAGAATTTTATATAAGTTGACTTGGTTTTATTAGGCAGCAAGCCATAGACTAATGGCAACATCTTATTGTCGACGAAAGCATGGATGGTATACAGCTGATAAAAGAGTTTCGGTGATTTCTCAAATGTCCCATCACAGAAAAACGAAGTCGCTTCGTCGAGGAGGTGTAAGTTTGACGCTGTGCTGAAAATGAGGCAGTTGACGTCGCTTGGATCTGACAGTAAAAACTGATCTCCTGCAGTTGTTTCCATGTAACTATCAGGTAAGCTGATTGCTGAGCGAGCTACAATCTGCTCCATATCTGGTGGATGATTATGCTGCCCCATCGGCGAACTGATAAAATCGTTTTTCGTGTTGATAGTTGACCGACATCCTAAAGAATCTTTTTTAACGCAGTTCCAATGTATATTTGGTTGATTCTGAGACTTCACACGAAATTTATAACCACCATAAACTAAGTGTCTACCACCTCTCTTATTAGGGATGAAAGAAACATTTACTTGTTCACTTGCCATGATGAATTGAAGGAAATGTTGTTGATGTACAGCATGAAGGGTCATATTATATACTATTGAGATGTTTGAAGTTGTTTAGTTGTTTACAGTTGATCAATGTTAACTGATTGTTAATCACTTTGGGACCATGAACTCAGCCGGTGAAGAAGAGTTAATATCAATCAGTGGGATTAACAACTTGTTCACACCTCCACCGGCGATTAGTTTTGGTTTGTTTATTTAACCTCATCGGCGAAACGGGAATAAACCATAGAACATTCTAGCACTCAGGCGACGAGGTGTCTAAGTAAGTTTGTGTTTTCTTGACAATATTTTTTCAACTATACTTCTGCGGCATATTACAAGACGGAATTTGAAAATATCGGAAACAGTGCGTCTTTTACACGTTTGATACGCGCGCTGGTTCACGCATGCACCCTCTCATGTGCACCCGCCCGTGCACAGACTAAAACACACTAAGGCCATACTCTTGTCAGTTTACATGCACATACATCCCTACTCACAGTCACTAAGGCACTGTGACACACGACGCCTATAAGCGACACACACACGTTTTCAAACCTGTTTCCAAATAAACATGCAATCTTCTGACATTTCTTTTCGTTACAATAACTGTTTTTTTTCTTATTTTGGTTCCCGTACCTTATTTTTAAATGTTTGTTTGTTTAATTCTTCAGCTCTGTACATTAATCGATGGAACACTTTAGAAGGTATGTCAAAAGCTTTATATCACTGTATGTAATATGCGTTATATGTTCCAGCATTGTATTCATCAAGGGGTTGTAACCTTGTCTTATCTGAAAATAATACCATTAGATGTTTCCTTTTGATTCTTTTACGCGTATGCACAGTGTACATAAATAATAAATTACTAAAACCGACGCCATTTCTCCAGCAGCCTTTTGTTAAGTTAAAAGTTTGTCAATATTCCCAATGTGTCATTGTTAAATATCTCACAATATAGTTTTCAAGACTACATGAGCATGCTTTATAGTAGTCAATATACACAACTTATAAACTGTTCTGTTTTATTTAAAATGTTATTGCGTCACTTAATTCTCTTTTTTCAAATTCCCTGTGTGCCATAAAATCGAGAAAGGATGTTCACTTTATTTATAACGGCATAGCGGGGGTTCGAACTCACGCCGAGAAAGTGTCTGTCGGCACCAGTCTCCTAGCGAAACTGTACTAAACCACGCACACCAAGGATGCACACGTTCTGTACTGGCCTCGTATATCCTTGGTTAACAAGCAATCCCTTTTAGGGTCTGTCGGTGGCCGAGTGGTGCGTGGTTTAGAAAAGTTTGACGCGATATTTTCCAGGACTCCAGTGTTGAAAGTGTATATCCGTTTTTAACTCATTCGCTTATTTTAACTAGACACTAGCGATTTTTTGACCCTTTACCCAACGCAGACGATATCAAAATTTATTATTTTAAATAAATTTTTTTCAAATTTTTCAAAAAATTTCAACAAAACCATATCATGTGACCCCTCGTTGGAACGACGAGCTCGTTCCAACGAGGGATCATATGATATGGTTTTGTTGAAATGTTTTGAAAAATAATATTTTTTCAGCTACTGAATTTGCATATTACGCAGGCTGATGCGGCCGATTCGTTGGGTAAAGGGTTAACAAGGTTGAGAAAATCATGCTTCATATTCTTTTGCGTGGGGAGGGGTGGCACGTTGGAGAGCGATTTTATATTTCTTAGTGCAGCGGTCAGTTCGAATCTAGTCAAGTTTATTAAGCTCGAGACGAATAGTACAGCCGCCGTCGTGGAATAATCAAAATCCACTTGTGGGCAGTGGTGTCTACGGGTGCTTTTTCAATCAGTAGTTTTGAGCAAATATTCAATGCAAGAAACATCGGATCGTACCCGGTGCTTCGTTCATTGAAAATTTGATGGCGATTCCATTGTTTTAAGTTGGAGATTCACTGTTAACACATGCGTGAAAATATAGCCACGCGTGGATTTTTAACTTCCCACGACGGCCGTACTGTAAGTCAACGACACTTTAACAGCCAAGGTCATATCGTGTCGATGACAGTTTTACGGGTGGAGGAAGCCGAAGTACCCGGAGAGAACCACGGAGCAACGACGAGCAGCTGCCACCTCCCCAACATCGTAACTCCGCACTGCAGCACAGGCATGGTTAGATTGTTTGAAGACATGCGCACCATCGACATGTAGAACGGCATAGTGCACAGCGTCATCGTGCCCCCATGTGGACAATCTGGATTAAGTGCCTTTCCCAAGGACACAACGCGGGAGTTCGAATCTATCGCTCAGACGGTCCCCCATCCAAGGACAAACCGGGATCGATGTTGCTTAACTTCGGTGATCTGACGAGAACGGGTTACCGCAACGCAACGCCACCGCGCCCAACGTACATTGAAGCATGTGTACATCAAATCCTAAGGTCACCAGTCTAATTATGTTGGAAATTCGACGCTGTTATGGGCTGTTTGTTTACCCACTTTTTGTGTGAAATTTGCACACACATATTATGTGATGTGCCTTTACCAAACAAGATATACTGGTATTCTTTACTGTCCTAGTTCTGGATGTTCCAACCAATATGGGTTTAATTTTCCTTGAATACATAGAGGACATGGAATGAGTGTTTTTCTCATATGATATTTATGAAACGAGTCTAAGAATTTTCCGTTCGGACGAGTTTCATAAATATTATATGAGAAAAACACTCATTTCATATTCTATTTATCATATGACACACACACGCACAAATTAGCCACTTAGTATGACTTTTTAACCCATCACCTAACTGTAGTTGCAGACAGCACTTGGAAAAAAAATCCTCGTATAACTAAAAATTTTCATTTTTTGCTTCCAAAACATAGGTTATGACCCCTCATTGGAACGAGCTCTATGAGCTCGTTCCAATGAGGGGTCATAATCTGTGTTTTGGAAGTAAAAAGTGAAAATATAAAAAAAAATGAATGGCGTTTTTCTTGTTGGTAAAAATACAATATAACCCACCCTAAATAGGACAGATAACGTAAATTCTCCCTACTGAAATTATGCAAATGTGACCCAGTTGTATTTTGTTTAGCCAATCAAATTGTCCAGTTTTGAAATTGACCAATGAAAGCTCCCAACTCTAACTATGCAAATTATGAAAATGTGGCCCAGTTGTATTTTGTTCAGCCAATCAAATTGTCTAGTTTTGAAATTAACCAATAGAATTGGCGGAAGGCTTTTTTTATCACTGATTAATATGAAAACAAAATATCAAATGTTTTAAAGTGAACAAAACGGACGAGTCATATGAATACGTTATGATATTAACATAATGTGTGAAACTACGCGCCGTAATCGTAAGACTACAGCCGTGGCGAATCTTCGTTTCAGATTGTAACATCGTCAAAATTTCCATCAAATTAAATTGATTGGGCAACATTTATCGCTTTGATTCACAGAAAATGAATCTTTATGAAGCTTTTCAGATTCAGCCATCGGGAAAATATCAGTACGTTCGTTTTTCAGGCCAACCAAAATATTCCAAGCAAGTGAATCTGAACATAGATGATGGCATATTCAAGGGCTAGACTGGTTTCAGGCCATAACGACGTAGAATTTCTTCCCAAATTAGATTGGTAGGTTGAGAGCTTGGAAGTACATGGGCATATGGTACAGCTATGACACGCATGTCTTCGGCTGGTGCGATTTAACGTTATTGAGTTTGACCAATTGTAAACTAGGAAATCTGAACAATGGTTCATTCTTTGTATTGTCATTCAGTATTTTTGACGAATCTTTGATTGTCACCCTGCTGCGCCTCCCGGCGAATTCTGGTTGCCTCCTGTGAGATGAGGCCTTCTGGCTCCTTTTCCCCTTAAAGTAACTAAACAGAAAGCGATGGATACTCAGAACATTGTGGATTTATTTGGCCAATTCCCCATTTCATAGAACAAGTAGTAATATTTACTAAAAGAGACAAATTATTTTTTTTTGTGATCTGCAGATCTCCGAGAGATAAATTCGACTTGTATTAAGGAGATGGCAGGTAGACAGCCAATCTGGCTATGCCCTCTCCTTGTAATTCTGTACTACATAATCAGTACATATTGTTTATAATTTGTATCACTATTTGTAACTCGCATATGCTTTCAAATTTATTGTATGCTATTAAGGTACATTTATTACTAAATAAATATTGAATTTAATTCTTCGTTCAGTACAGCCACCGTCACTTTCCACGGTGGACAATATTACCACGGACGAAATGATATCAAATTCCAAAAACTACTTATAGGAATAATCATCCAGAATTTAATTAATGAAACACCGGGTACAAACCGGTGCTTTATTAATTACAATTTTGCTGATGATGATGTTTATTACCTTTTAAACGCATGCGCGGACGTCACTTCCCACACGTGGATTACGACCAGTCCACTGCGGCTGTATTGTACTTTGCTTTCTCGAATCCTGCACTGCCCGAGAGATATCAGTCCAGATATCGTAAATGACGATGAACATCACGAACGTAGGTACATGGTGCAACTCACAAAACGATTGGTCGACAAATGTGCTGAATTGTCGATATTTGTACAACCTGTGGTCTCGATAGATGAAACAGACTGTGATGGTGGCCAGTTGTAGGTAGGAATCAAGGAGATCCCGTGTTATTGATATTCTTTATTTTATAACGTATCAATGTAAGTGAATATATACCCCTACTCAATACTAAGTGTCAGGTCCAAGAAATTTAGGCTGAAAATGGCGATGCACTACATCGCCGCGAAAAACCTGTTTCTTGAATAGATGTTGTGCATCACTAATGTATGTTGGAAATTTTATAGTCTCGCCCAACCGACAGCCTACACCTCTATCAAACTGAACGAGTCCACCCTCTTTAGAAAGATAGAGTCCCCAGAATCTGTTTGCTAAGACACTAATATCTGCTGAGGGAACATTTCGGTCAAGGTAATTTTTCAGTATATCTGTGTCCATCCGTGATACTCTGTTGCTGTACAGAGAGAAAAACGATTACTGTCTAAAATTTACAGTTGTTTAGCGATTAAAAAATACGTCTTTTCAATGTGTTTAACCCTTTGAAACCTGGTGGTATCTTCCATGTCAGTTCAATGGAAGCAATTGGAAGAGTCCATGTTTATTATTTGGGGATAGACCAATTTATATTTTCAACGTGCAGCCTTTGGGCTGCACGTTGAAAATATTGATTGGTCTACCACACGCTTTACATCAACAGCCATCCCACTAAATTAAAGTTTGACATATCTTGTTTCTGGAACGGAAAGCGGCCGCTCGTGTTCAAAGGATTAAAACTTGCATTAGACGAGTTGTTAACTGGATTTGACAGTATGATTCCGATATACGCTGCTGCCTTGCATAAACGCCCTAAGCAAAGCCGATTATGAATGTAAACTGAAGTGTACAGCTTCAATGGAGTATTGATATTTCATATGTCGATTTGTATATTTGATCTTATGGAGGTTAATATTTGTGAATATGTGTGCAGCATTGCTTGCATTGCTTCTTTGATAAAATTGGAATTGTGAAGAAAAATCGTTAATGGCACATAATTTTCATCAATGTAAATATCGTTGTGATGAATTCCGTCAATCGGCGAATAGTCCGTGGATTCGAGATGAATATTGTTCAAACAATTGAAATTTAGACAAAGGAACACACTTGTGGTACCGAATCAATAACTGAAGGCAGTGGAATTCTGTAAGAAGTCAGTAAATAGGATAGTAACAATGTTGATGATGATGAAGACGAGATGGATCTATTTGATCCACTGTTGGTGAAGATTTCACTCAGAAGATGAGAATGAATACGAAAAACTGAATCACAGTTTACTAAAGACGAATTAGATGAAGAACTTCAGAAAAAGCCAAATGACATTTAATACCAAGTTCGAGACTGTCATTCCACATACAAGTGTGTACAAAGTCTTCTCAGTAACCCGATTTACAAATTAATCCAAAGGAAGCGTAAAGCGATTTCGACATGAGAATGGTTGTGGTAGGCATGAGGTCAATATTATATACAAAAAGAAGGGAAAGCTTTTCTCTAACCAAGTCGTAAAGTCGTTTGGTCTTGAAGACAGCTATTCTTGAGACGGACAATGAACAACCATTTCAATACGGAACGCCATTATTAGCCGTGTGACACCCCATGACACTCCAGTTTTGAGAGGAACGATTTTTTTCAACCTGTAACTACTTTCGTACCCATTGACGCGGTATAATATTGTTCTTCGAGTGTAACCAAGCATCATTTGCAATGGCTCGGCATTGTAGATGACGCCTTGTTGCAATCAAGGGACGACATTCTCATCACCACTGACAACAGGTCATCAGCTTCTTGAAAAATCCCTAGTAGCCGTCAATGTGCAGCATTTAAATTACTTCCTTGCACATCTGACGCGGCAGCATCGATTTTTGAAGCACGCGCTATTCTGCCCTCTTCAGCTTCAACGAAAGTGGTGCAAAAGATATTTTAGATTGATGCGATCAGACTCACAGCCCAAAACCACCTTTTACAGACCTTTGATAGAGATTTAGAACAGTTGGTCTGGCCCATTAATATATCTTCATGTGGCCATTCTATCTCCCCGACACACCATGAGTGGGTAAAATAGGAATGGGAGAAGGGTTGTACGAGTCCATCAAGAGGGCGACTTCCAATAAATGTCTCTCTGAAAACATTAAAAACTGACAGTGTTAGTTTACAAACATGATACCTCACTGTGCAAGGCCTTAGATTAATGTCTGACAAGTCACTCACTCATATTAGTGAATATTAATATATTCTTTTCCACAAACTAAACTAGACACACGTACACACAATCCATACACATGCTATCGACTGGGGATAAACAATAATTTGATACAATGCATCAACTGTGATCATTGACAAAGAAATTTTGCTTTATATCTCTACAAGGCTACAGAAAAGCTAGGGCTAACAAAAAGCTGCGACTTCTTAAAAAAACAATGATGATAATCTGAAATAATATTGTGAAATAACTCCAGAAGGCGTTTCTCTTCGATACACATTATACACACGCTTGTTTGTCCAATTTATTTATTTATTGGTGTTTAAGGTCACATATTTATGCACAATGGCTAATCATGACCGTGACAGTTTTACGGGTGGGGGAAGCCGGAGTACTCGGAGAGAACCACCGAGCAACGGCGAGCAACTGTCAGCTCCCCAACATACTAACTCCACACAAGCAGGGTTAGCATTGGGTGAAGACAAGTGCACCATCGACGCGCAGTACGCGACGCCTTAGTACACAACGCCACCGTGCCCCCACGCGGGCAATGGGGATGAAGTGTCTTGCCCAAGGACAGCTTGTTTGTACAAAGTTTCACGGTGTTATAGTTGGATGGCACGTTGAAACAATTCTCACACAAATTCATATTTAAATGTGGCTCAAGTTGCAGATCTAAGATTTTTAGTACTTTGAAGTAATTATATTGCCAAATTTTATTTGCTGTTAGTAGTATGTAATGTGGTTTTGAGGTAAAGGTTGGGGGACCCCGGTGGGGGACCCCGGAAGTGACGTCATGTTACGTGACGTAGTGGCGCCATGTTGTGTTGTCATGGTAACTCGCGTGAGCGGCCATCTTGTGACGTCATCTCCATAGTGATACGTGATGTTAGTGCGCATGCGCAGCGCGTGTTGTTAGGGTGACACGTGTTTCCGTCGTCCATTTTGTATACTGGAGGCCGCCATCTTGGTTTCTATACTGGCACGTGATTGCTATGTTACCAATGGCTTCTAACAAGACAGGGGTATGTTTTGGGTGTATGTTCGATTAAATCGGAGTAAATCAAATTACCACAAACAACCCGTCAATCCTTCCAAATCACCAAAATCCACCCGAAATCACCGAAATTGACTTTATTTGATACGGATTTCCCATTTTATCGGCTTAGCACGTAGTGCTATAGTACTAAGGGGGTACAAGGGGTGCGTTCGATTTAACAGGAGTAATGTTCTGGCTTAGAATTCTCCCAGAATCCCTTTTTGGATCCTTATCCCGTGACGTTTTTCCCAATAAGAATAGCACGTAGTGCTATAGGGCAAATTTACCCAGAATTCTCTGCTTCTATCTATATAAGCAACAGTTTTCGTCTATCTGGCCATGTTCCTTTGTTCTAGAGTATACTCCAGTAGCGTAGAAGAGCCTATTAGTTGGAACAGTTTTGCTTATTATTACTATAATTAGCTATTCTAGTCTATTCTTGTTAGTTCTGACCCTATTCCAAGTACTCTCGTTGTTTCCTTCATCTAGATCATTTATATAAATTATAACTTACCAATCAGATTGCTTGATTCCCCATAATCTGTGTGCAGAGTTATCTCCCCTGTGTATAATAAAAGCCTATATCCAATGGCCATATCCAATGGAATTCCATTTTTGGGAAACACCTGTGGCTATGGAATCCCTTTTTTTGTCATATGTGCTTATGTGAAAAAGCACAATGTGACACAATGTGCCCTAGCACAAAGGCACATGTTTTATGTGCCGATATGTGCTTATGTGAAAAGGCACAATGTGACACAATATGCCCTATCACATAGGCACATACGGGTATTTGAGGATACCTATGGCCTGGTATTGTATTATTTGAGGATACCTATCGAGGATACCTACTGGAGAATCCCTTTTTGTCCTATGTGCTTATGTGAAAAGGCACAATGTGACACAATATGACCTATCACATAGGCACATGCTTTATGTGCCGATATGTGCTTATGTGAAAAGGCACAATGTGACACAATATGCCCTATCACATAGGCACATACGGGTATTTGAGGATACCCATGGCCTGGTATTGTATTATTTGAGGATACCTATTGAGGATACCTATCGAGGATACCTTTTGGAGAATCCCTTTTTTGTCACATTAGGTTATGTAAAAGCCCTCAATGGGTGTAATGTAGTCTTACCAACCGCTTCCATCTTGTCGCCAAAGCTCCAAGGCCATTACAGGTCTATGGCCTATCTGTCCTATCATTAGCTTCTACAACAGTCTTGTTCCATTGCGGCCTTGTAACAGTACTATGGCTTCTGTTATTCTGCCCCATATCTCATCCATTACTTCCTAGCTATACCTATCTCAGTCTCGACTATAACATTGATCAAGGTTGAATCAGATTTCCCCTGTATACATATAAGGCATTCCGTAATTGAGATTCCTTGCCGAGTCCGTAAAATTTGGATTCCGTGTTTTAACATCAACACTCGAGGATATTCCCATTCCCTATTAGAAGAATTCAGTTCAATGGGTTGTAGTTCAATCAGTTAAAATTTATTAAGTTTAAAAATTCATTAATTTCAAAGGGTATTTATTTATATTAGGTATAAAAAGTTCATTCAGTTCAAGGGGGTTAATTATATATTAGATATAAAAAGTTCATTCAAAAAGTTCAAGGGTGTTAACATTGGGATATATTTAGGGGTTATAGTTCATTCAAACAGTTCAAGAGGGTTAATTATATATACCTTCATTAGGGTTGTAGTTCATTTCAAACAGTTCAAGAGGGTTAACATTGGGTTATATTTAGGGGTTGTAGTTCAATCAGATCAGTTGGATCTTCGTTCACTTTGTTCTGTTCACTTCGATCTTAGTTGCGTTGGATCTTTGTTCACTTTGTTCTGTTAAGTCTGTCAAACTTGTTCGATCAATCCGACTAGTTTGACCTTCTTTCACTTTGTTACGTTCACTTCGATCTTGGTTCTGTTGGATCTGTACCTTTGTTATTTTATAGTCATTGCTAAATTGGGTATTACCAGTCTCTTTCCATACCCTCGAGTGTTGATGTTAAAACACGGAATCCAAATTTTACGGACTCGGCAAGGAATCTCAATTACGGAATGCCTTATATGTATACAGGGGAAATCTGATTCAACCTTGATCAATGTTATAGTCGAGACTGAGATAGGTATAGCTAGGAAGTAATGGATGAGATATGGGGCAGAATAACAGAAGCCATAGTACTGGTACAAGGCCGCAATGGAACAAGACTGTTGTAGAAGCTAATGATAGGACAGACAGGCCATAGACCTGTAATGGCCTTGGAGCTTTGGCGACAAGATGGAAGCGGTTGGTAAGACTACATTACACCCATTGAGGGCTTTTACATAACCTAATGTGACAAAAAAGGGATTCTCCAAAAGGTATCCTCGATAGGTATCCTCAATAGGTATCCTCAAATAATACAATACCAGGCCATAGGTATCCTCAAATACCCGTATGTGCCTATGTGATAGGGCATATTGTGTCACATTGTGCCTTTTCACATAAGCACATATCGGCACATAAAGCATGTGCCTATGTGATAGGTCATATTGTGTCACATTGTGCCTTTTCACATAAGCACATATGACAAAAAGGGATTCTCCAGTAGGTATCCTCGATAGGTATCCTCAAATAATACAATACCAGGCCATAGGTATCCTCAAATACCCGTATGTGCCTATGTGATAGATCATATTGTGTCACATTGTGCCTTTTCACATAAGCACATATCGGCACATAAAGCATGTGCCTATGTGATAGGTCATATTGTGTCACATTGTGCCTTTTCACATAAGCACATATGACAAAAAGGGATTCTCCAGTAGGTATCCTCGATAGGTATCCTCAAATAATCCAATACCAGGCCAAAGGTATCCTCAAATACCCGTATGTGCCTATGTGATAGGGCACATTGTGTCACATTGTGCCTTTTCACATAAGCACATATCGTCACATAAAACATGTGCCTTTGTGCTAGGGCACATTGTGTCACATTGTGCTTTTTCACATAAGCACATATGACAAAAAAGGGATTCCATAGCCACAGGTGTTTCCCAAAAATGGAATTCCATTGGATATGGCCATTGGATATAGGCTTTTATTATACACAGGGGAGATAACTCTGCACATAGGTTATGGGGAATCAAGCAATCTGATTGGTAAGTTATAATTTATATAGATGATCTAGATAAAGGAAACAACGATAGTACTTGGAATAGGGTCAGAACTAACAAGAATAGACTAGAATAGCTAATTATAGTAATAATAAGCAAAACTGTTCCAACTAATAGGCTCTTCTACGCTACTGGAGTATACTCTAGAACAAAGGAACATGGCCAGATAGACGAAAACTGTTGCTTATATAGATAGAAGCAGAGAATTCTGGGTAAATTTGCCCTATAGCACTACGTGCTATTCTTATTGGGAAAAACGTCACGGGATAAGGATCCAAAAAGGGATTCTGGGAGAATTCTAAGCCAGAACATTACTCCTGTTCAATCGAACGCACCCCTTGTACCCCCTTAGTACTATAGCACTACGTGCTAAGCCGATAAAATGGGAAATCCGTATCAAATAAAGTCAATTTCGGTGATTTCGGGTGGATTTTGGTGATTTGGAAGGATTGTCGGGTTGTTTGTGGTAATTTGATTTACTCCGAGTTAACCGAACATACACCCAAAACATACCCCTGTCTTGTTAAAAGCCATTGGTAACATAGCAATCACGTGCCACTATAGAAACCAAGATGGCGGCCTCCAGTATACAAAATGGACGACGGAAACACGTGTCACCCTAACAACACGCGCTGCGCATGCGCACTAACATCACGTATCACTATGGAGATGACGTCACAAGATGGCCGCTCACGCTGGTTACCATGACAACACAACATGGCGCCACTACGTCACGTGACATGACGTCACTTCCGGGGTCCCCCACCGGGGTCCCCCAACCTTTACCTCAAAACCACATTACATACTACTGCTGTTATTTATTGTACAGCATATAAATAATATAAAACCCGTTTAACCCTTTGAACGCTAGTGGTACCTTCCATGCCAGTTCAATGGCAGCATTTAGAACAGTCCATATTCATTATTTGGGTTACACCAATCAATATTTTCAACGTGCAGCCTCGGGCTGCACGTTGAAAATATTGATTGGTCTACCCACACTTTTACTGGACAGCCATCCAGTTTAATGACGTTCCGACGTTTCATTTTCCTGCTAGCAAAGCGGCCGCTCGTGTTCAAGGGTTAATAGTGCACTGCGATTATTCGAATCCCGAATAGATTCTCGAGTCGGCTTCCTCATTCGATTCAATTCGATGCATTACCTAATCGCGGACATTCGGTCGAATCAAATCAGCCGCGTTGAATAAAGATTGTGAACGGTGTTTCACATTTCCGTCTATTTGTCACAGATCGGGAAAACGAACAGACACATTTCATATATTGTAGCTAACTCGTACTTATTTATAAATAAGAAGATGATAAATATAGAATAGACGAGCCTCTTGGGGTCGGTCTCATTCTTAATCCTACGACTGGAATAGTTTTTGTACTTGAAAACACTGCACGTTTATTTTGTTTATCCCATAAATCATTTACAGGGCAGTGGCGGCGAAATCGTGCTGTTACTCGCTACAAAACAATGCGAGAAGTGAGGAACTCATTGGTCTAATTCAATTAATAAGCAAAACTGCCAAATATAAACAAGGCGTAGTGATACATTCTGTCTAAAAATAGTTCCCTTACAAACTTGAGCTAAACTTGCAAAAATAATTTATTAAATGAGCAATGTTTATCTTTCTTATTTTCGTTGATGATTGTTATTTTTTTTTTTCGTCGTCGATTGAACTTGAGTTTTATAAACAAAGCAGATGACACCTGCAGTTGTTTATTTACACTTTCCTAATTTGGAAAATAAAAAATCACCCATCATGCCCCTGCCTTTAACAATCGAACTTGTATGTTTTTCAGCGCTTGGTTTCGATTGATTTACTTTATGTTTTCTTTGTTAATTGTTGTTCGTTTTATTGTTAGTCAGAGTTGAAATGTGTCATATATTCTAAAATTCTAAAACTAAGCATTTCAGAGACGGTCAGCGTTTGATAAACGTCCGTTCATTATGTCTCCCACAAATGGAAAACAGGCCATGACAACACGAATGCGGTACAGCTTAGAGGTCAAAAAGTCCGTCTCTACTATAGGAATAAATTCTTTCAGTGTTAAACCTACGGGGAAAATTTATCACCCTACTAGCAGCTGCTACTAAGTGAATAAAGCAAAAAATTATCGAAGACTGTTATTGTTCGAATAAACGTCCATTTATGGGATAAATGCATATTATCGATACAGAGAAGTGATCTGGGTCGTAGTATCACTTCCAGTTGAGTAGGTCAGATCGCCGGATCAAACGAGCTACCGCAGGCAGCGAGTTTGATCCGGCGATCTGACCTCCTCAACGAGATGTGATGCGACGACTCAGATCACTTCACTGTAGCGATAAAAGGTTTATTATATGACTGATAGTTCAACATCGAATGCCAACGCTAGCATTAACAATTCCCCCAAACTTTTTGGGTAAATTGGATTGATGTAAACATTTGTTTACGCCTATAATTGTAACAGGTACACACTTCCGGGGAATCCATCGATGCGCATGAATATGTAACAAAGTGAACAATCAACTTCCAAGCAACCCGGACCGTCGCCCCATCTGGTGCTCTCTCCTGCTCGTGCCTTAGACACTAGCCCCGATAACAAACGATATCAGTGGAAACTAGTTAGAGACATTCTGTACATGATGCTCGCTCCAAAATTCTCCTCCAACAATAAAGATCGTCCGAATGACCTACCCCAAAAAACAAACCTGTATATTTGAGTAGGGTGGATGGTGGTGACGAAGTGTATGACCAATATGCATCTTTGATACCGTGCTGACCTCAACTAGCGCCACAACATAACAACTCGAAATAACAACTCGAATGCATTGTAATGAAGCTGCTGATAAGAAACCAAAGTAATAATTCACTTTGCACGGATTGGGTTGTCACATGATTATTTTATTTATTTATTTATTTATTTATTTATTTATTTATTTATTTATTTATTTATTTATTTATTTATTTATTTATTCATTTATTTGGTTTAACGACACATTCGACAGCCAGGGTCACGTCGGGTGGATGAAACCGGAGTACACAGAGAGAACCACTGAACAACGGCGATCATCTATCAGACTCCCCAACGTACTAACCCCACACAAGCAGAGTTAGCATTGGTTGAAGACAAGTGCACCATAAACGTGAAGTACGCCTTAGCGCACGGCGCCACCGTGCCTCCAACTGGGCAATCAGGATTAAATACCTCGCCCAAGGACACAACGTAGTTGCCTCTAGTAAGGATCGAATCGTGAACCTTTCGTTTGAAGTCCAACCACGTACCACTTAGTCACCGTGCACCCTTGATGGATTTTAAATCTCAAATAAATAACTGACAAATGCTGACAATACAAGCTCTAGTTTTTAATCCAGTGATCAAGTCGAAAGTGGTATACTACAACTGTATACTAACACTCTCTACCACACGCCCAGAATGTCAAAATTTGTTATTTTAATTACTTTTTTCCACATTGTACATAAAACCTCAAACAAGCTTTATCATGTGACCCTCCGTTGGAACGAGCTCTACGAGCTCGTTCCAATGAGGGGTCATATGATATGGTTTTGTTGAAAACTGCGTAAACTTAATTCTTTTTTTTTAACTGCTCAATTTGTAACTGCTACGCGGATAGTTGAGGCTGATTCATTAGGTGAAAGGTTAATTAACTTCAAAGGGCTTCCACTCGTGTTAAATCTACAGTTTAGAAGCTTTCACGATGAAACTAATGCTCATCATTTATTCATCAAAAGATGAATCAGATATTAACATGGATTATTGTATCATCAATTCTCTTGCGATTTATCTATTGATGTGAGCGTTTAATCAATGCATAATGCATACTGAAATCTATCCTCTTCTGCAGCACTAGAACGTGAAGGCAACTGATGGTTTAACTATAGCACACTGAATGAATTTGAACCACACAGACAGTTTGCACTTCCTAGCGGTTCAGCGGTTAAATTCCGCTATATCTGAGAGCGAGTGAACCACTTATCCGGTGGGAGGGGGGGGGGGGGCAGTAAATGTGGTAGGACAGTACTCAACCAAAACATAAAAATCGCGACATCGACGCCGTAGCTGCGACGGGTGGTGCAATTTCACAAAATTCTAAGTTCATCAAGGGCCATAACTCCAAGAAAAATATTTGGAACAACACATGCATTGAACAGTGGCTAGACATCAATAAGATACACCTACATGCCGAACATAAAGTCATTCCATCAAGTATTTCAAAAGTTATTGAGTGTTGAAACTCGTTGGTCACAGACAGACCGACCGACATTCTAAGTTCATCAAGGGCCATAACTCCAAGAAAAATATTTCGAACAGCACATGCATTGAATAGTGGCTAGACATCAATAATATACACTTACATGCCAAATATAAAGTCATTCCATCAAGTATTTCAAAAGTTATTGAGTTTTGAAACTCGTTGGTCACAGACCGACCGACCGACCGACCGACCGACAGACCGACAGACAGACAGACAGACAAACAGACAGACAGACAGACAGACAGACAGACAGACAGACAGACAGACCGACATTGCCACTTATAGAGCTGCTAGTCGTAGCTAAAAACAGCAACACCGACTTGGGAGGTTATACAACTTGTTAGGTATTTGACATACCTGTTTCATCTCCCATCACTCGGGCTATGTCTGCAAAGAGATGTTGGAAGACCAACATTTCAAATCACAAAAATGCTAACATGAACTCATAAGAGCCCAGGTGGCTTTTAGAATCTTTAACTGATTCACTCTGGGTATTTCTTCAGTTCCTGATGAATTGTCAACGAAAAACGTTTTTTATTGCTTTATTCGTATAATAAAACAGATATTGTCTGCAAGTTAGATTGATGCAATGATTAATCAATATGTCAATGTGACATTCACCTCGGTCAAGGAGAATATCTTATTTAAGGTTTGATATTCCTGCGTTAACCAAATTAACGTTCGATAATTGATTACAGTGCTTCCTCCAATCCTCTCGTCCAGCTGATTAAAATAAATCAATAGCTTTTCCAAAGTTGGCAGATTACCATATCTTTTTATTTCAATCCATTTAAAGCCATAATTAGAAAATAAAATTCTAGAAAATACAATTGTAAACGTGTTATAGTACTGGGCCCAGCTGATTGAAGAAAAACTCTAGAAGAGATAATATTTGATAAATTTTGATAACATGTCGATAATTCTCTAATGACCGCAGCTCGAATCAAATCATCTGTACGATTTCAAATAGATTCGAATTTTGAAGCTTCACATGGCTCTAATCTCTGTAGACAGAAAATGTCGACTGAATTCCAAATGATGGTGATTTATATCGGAAACGGCTTTGTTGCTACAGTTAAAACTAGAAGTCCTGTCATGAAATGCGCACAAATAGCACGTCGATCTGCGCGTTAATCTACACGTTATGACCATAGTAAGGCTATCAAATTCTGTACATATGGCCTGTGCACAAGCAATGTTTCAGCCAATGGACCTCCGGGTAACCCGGAGGTCCATTGGCAGAAACATTGCCTGTGTTTACTATGAGAAACCAGGAGAACCTGCCGTGCTTTGGATGCCATTCGATATGGCATTTGCGCGCTATTCCTGCATGCAATTAAGCCTAGATAAGCGCACAGTTCGTGACAGGACTTCTAGTTTTAACTGTATACAAAAAATTAAAAATATCAATTTGGACAGTGATAGTGTTGATAAAAATAAGAATGATAACTCACCTAACAAATAACTTCATTCGCGCCAGAAAATCTAAGTAAGAAAAGAGATGACACACATATTGCTCAACCGAAACAGGCTGGTCGTATGGTTAAAATGAATCACGTGGGACTGTATTTTGGACAGGGGTGAATGATAAGGTGGAAATTCCAATTCCTGTTTTGGACAGAGGGCATGGTGATCCAAGAAATACACTGGGGGTAATGGGAGATAGAAAAGATACTGATATGTCGTCGCTTGAGTGCAACAGGACGCCATCAGCAATGCTAGAGCATTGAAGATGGCGTCTTGTTGCGCTCAAGAGTCGATGTATTCCCATGATATTTGCGAATAAATTACATTTTGTGATTCAATCCTTATAAAATTCTGTTTCCATTTTCAAACATTGTTTTATTCCTGTAAACGTTATATGCATGGACTTGGATAAAGGCATATGTGTTGTATTTATCGATTAATATTATTGATTTCGTAATTTTATGGAATGACTGAAACCATTTTTCAATTATTTCATGAAATGAATAGAAACTTTAGCTATTACATCTAATGACTGGAAGCACAGGTCTAACGCGAATGATAGAAATAATTTTTGATTTGTATTACGTGAAATAAGTGATTACACAGACCATACATACTGCTTTGAATTGAAAACAACACAGGTGGTGACATTCCTTCCACAGTAAAATAAATGTTAATGAAATTTATAGGCAATACGTTACAACGTTGTGACATTGTTAACCTTTCTATTTTGATTGTGATAGGCCCATAAAACCTAAATTGGCAAAAAGCATACCAAAATTGATATCGGAAGATTAAAAGCCTAGGGCAACATGAAACTTCGATTCGATACGAAATTGTTCCCATGATTAGATTCGATTTGCGCCTATATGGAAAATTGGAAATCGTCAATATGTTCTCAAAATCATCTCAAATGTCTCCTCTTGAACCCTTCATCTATCACCAGGGAACTGAATCTATTTACTGGTATTTATTTATTGGGGCTTAACGACACTTTCGACAGCCAGGGTCACCTCGTGTCGGACAATTTTACAAGTGGAGGAAGACGGAGTACCCGGAGAGAACCACCGAGCAACTGTCAGGCTCCTCAACATACTAACTCCACACAAGCAGGGTTAGCATTGGTTGAAAACAAGTGCGCCATCGACGTGCAGTACACCTTAGTACACAACGCCACTGTGCCCCCATGTGGGTGAACTGTCTTGCCCAAGGACACAGTGGGATTCGAACTGAGGACCTCTTGACATGCAGCCTGCACCTCTACCTACTGAGCCACCGCGCCCCCATGAACTGAATCTATTTACCTATGGATGATTTTGATCACTGTCAGCATCTATGGTTATATCAAGACTGCATCCCAAATATGAAGTAAAGTTTGGCCAGTTATTTAAACCTATGCTAACTATTTTAGAAGATTTCTACCCAAGGAATTGGTTACCAGAGGGCCAGTACTATAAAAACTTTACAATTGTATTTTCTAGAATTGTATTTTCTAGTTATGACTTTAAATGGGTTAAAATGAACCATCAGCATTTTCAAAGATTTGGCAAATTGCCAAGTGGCAAATTGCCATATCTTTTAAAATGCCAATGATTCATGTTAGTCAGTTATATTAATAGGTAGAAAATACAATTCTAGAAAATACACTTGTAAAAGTTTTATAGTATTGGCTCCAGGTCTCCTGTACAGGAGGAGGAGGAGGGTTGTCCTGTATAGGATGGGGAGGGGGTTGTCCTGTACAGGAGGGGAAGAGGATTGTCCTGTACAGGAGGGGGAGGAGATTGTCCTGTACAGGAGGGGAAGGGGGTTGCTCTGTACAGGAGACCTGGTGATGGAAGAAGAGTTCAAGGCGGTTCCGCTTCCGAAACTACTTTAATTCCGCCCTGGAATATTCCGTTTTTTGATCGACTTGCTCAAACCGACGAGTCGCCCGTGAATTCGTTGTAGTGATATTTACAGTTGTGTGAAGGTGCAATATTTACAAGTTGAAGAGTCGTAAGATGCGATTCGGGGTTCGATTTGATTCAAACTCCACTGCCTTATTAATTCGACCTGAAAATTAAGATTCGCGAGCAGGAGAAAGCAGCTGTCAGACCATCCAAAGTACTAGCCGAGGCTCAAGTAGGACTTCATTCCTAGTCGCATTGGTTTAAGGCATAATGTTCCACACACTCCTGTTTCAGCAACAGGGGGTTTTGTGTATCGCTCAATGACACAACGCCAGTGGCGCATATCAGGCCCAAGACCATAACCTTTCGAACACTGTGTCAGTCAAAATCAGTTAAAGTTATGGCACGTTACGATTGCCATGTCAGCAGAAATGTCGAGAAGCTACACAAACGACATTGACTCTGCCCGCCATCTGCAGGGAAACTCAGTTCGTATATCCATATTGTATTCATTGCCCCAATGGTATTATGCAGCAGCTACATCCAAAGCACACGGCAGTCCGCAGACAAGCAGGAGTGGCCCAGGATTTCCCCGATGTGGGGTTATAATCCCACTGAACCCACTGGGTCGACCATGGTCAAAAATGGCCCAGTGGTTGAAATATTTGTTTTAGTTGGGAAAACTCGCAATATCCGTAACTCTAGAGGTTTGGAAAGAGTCCAAAACGAAACACCTAAAACAAATTGTAGCTGGTAGAACTGGGGTGTCAAAAAAACTGTAGCTGTAGGAATTATGATGCGATTCGCCAAGACATCTGTTTATGATACTCTTGTTTCACAAGCAACAAATTTAATGATTACGATATAACTAACAGCAGAGACTAGATGTGGATGGTCCAGTGATTGTGTAGAACGTTTCTGGTACCAGACTAAAATAGAACTCTCGCAATGTAATTAACTCTGCCCATGTCACAGTGCTTATATGACCATTGGGTTATTCCTATTGTGTACGTGTATCACGTGTGTTGTATCTATTTTTATGGTTATGGTGTTTACATGATTTTATCTCCCCGATGAATTTGGCTGACTTCTCCTATGGAAGAGTGAATAAGCCTCCCAGACAGGGATTGTAAACCACCCCATCCCCACCATCTCGCCGTGGAGCCACTCCGGGACACGATCCCAACGACACCAAGGAGTCGGGTCGAATATTTTAAGGAAAGATGATTTTTTGTAACCGGCGAAGAATGCTCCAATCTGACGTGACGACAAGATTTATAGTATTTTCTCTGCAAGCCAAAAAATGCCCCACACAGATTTTACTGATACAATAGAGAGAGAGAGAGAGAGAGAGAGAGAGAGAGAGCGAGGGAGAAGGACCCCAACGGATGTGACGATGGTTTGGGAGCATAGCTGTTACAAAAAGTGAGAAAATAAATATGGCTGACAAATCTTAGCTATTACAAGAAATAACTAACGAATCTTATCTATTAACTTATAGAGTGCTGGAAGCCCATATTTGGGCTCTACTCTGAAGAGTTGGTACCATAACTTGAAGACTACATATTCAGTGGATATGCTTCATATTATCTTTTAAGTGAAATTATTTTATCCGTATTGATTTTCCATGTTAAAATTTTTGGGAGAGTGCACTCTCCCATAATTTGTAACAAGGAAAAGACATGTCAACAAGTTTTGGAGATCAAAAATAATTTACCACTCTACCAGTTAATCGAAATGACTGACAAATCTTAGTAATTACTTGAAATGATTGACAAATCTTAGTAATTAGTTGAAATGACTGACAAATCTTAGTAATTACTTGAAATGATTGATAAATCTTAGTAATTACTTGAAATGATTGACAGATCTTAGTAATTAGTTGAAATATTGACAAATCTTAGTAATTACTTGAAATGACTGACAAATCTTAGTAATTACTTGAAATGACTGACAAATCTTAGTAATTACTTGAAATGATTGACAAATCTTAGTAATTAGTTGAAATGACTGACAAATCTTAGTAATTACTTCAAATGATTGACAAATCTTAGTAATTACTTGAAATGATTGACAAATCTTAGTAATTACTTGAAATGATTGACAAATCTTAGTAATTACTTGAAATGATTGACAATCTTAGTAATTCCTTGAAATGACTGACAAATCTTAGTAATTACTTCAAATGATTGTCAAATCTTAGTAATTACTTGAAATGATTGACAAATCTTAGTAATTACTTGAAATGATTGACAAATCTTAGTAATTACTTCAAATGATTGACAAATCTTAGTAATTACTTGAAATGACTGACAAATCTTAGTAATTACTTGAAATGATTGACAAATCTTAGTAATTACTTGAAATGATTGACAAATCTTAGTAATTACTTGAAATGATTGACAAATCTTAGTAATTACTTGAAATGATTGACAAATCTTAGTAATTACTTGAAATGATTGACAAATCTTAGTAATTACTTGAAATGATTGACAAATCTTAGTAATTACTTGAAATGATTGACAAATCTTAGTAATTACTTGAAATGATTGACAAATCTTAGTAATTACTTCAAATGATTGACAAATCTTAGTAATTACTTGAAATGATTGACAAATCTTAGTAATTACTTCAAATGATTGACAAATCTTAGTAATTACTTGAAATGATTGACAAATCTTAGTAATTACTTGAAATGATTGACAAATCTTAGTAATTACTTGAAATGATTGACAAATCTTAGTAATTACTTGAAATGACTGACAAATCTTAGTAATTACTTGAAATGACTGACAAATCTTAGTAATTACTTGAAATGATTGACAATCTTAGTAATTCCTTGAAATGACTGACAAATCTTAGTAATTACTTGAAATGACTGACAAATCTTAGCCATTACATGAAATGACTTAAAATATTAGGTCTTACGTAAAATAACTGATTACACAAACTTTGTGTATGATAAATTTATGACCACCTGTGGGACACAAAGGATTTTGTTGTATTCGGATTTATACATACACAGGGCGCCACGGTGTGTGAATGCGTTCGTCAATACGACAGGAGTGCCAGCGTTGAAGAATAAAACAAGAGACGCAGCCTCTCGTTCTATCCTTCCGCGATGGCATGAATGCCGTTTTAAACGCGATTACACATCGTGACGTTCTGCGTTTATCACACGCCTCCGTGGCATAGAATCCATTAATTTAAACATTTCAGTCTTATTTGAAGACGTCTGTTTCAGATAAAAATAAAAACAAAACTCAGATGTGATTGGCACATACGTGTGACAGATTGATAGGTAAACTGAAAAAATTGAATAAAAATTGTGTCCAAATAATAAAAGGTTATTTATCGTATTTTTAAGAAATCGGCTGCCGCTATCTGAGAATTATTCGCTTCAAAATCAGAACTTGAGTGTTCCTAGACCTAGCTCCTATATGGCTCCAAAACAACTCGTATAGAGCTCCTATACAGGCAGTCTTATGTCGAGTGACTCCACATGCTGCTCGAACGATTCGCATCCCATTGAGCAATTGCTCTATTGCTCGATGGGATTCGAGCCGTTCAAGCAGTATGTGGAGTCTCTCGAGGTAAAACTACCTGCATAGGAGCTTTCACGAGTTCTATAGGAGCCATATAGGAGCCAAGAGCAGTATATGAGCTGAATAGGAGCTGGATCATAGATATCCTTAAATACCAAAATGAGGCTAAGAGGCTATGTGCGAGTCACTCGATCAAGCAATTACTCTAAAGCTCATTTACTCGATGGGATTCGAATCGTTCGAGAAGTATGTGGAGTCACTCGAGGTAATACTACCTATATAGGATCTGTATACGAGTTGTATAAGAGCTGGGAGCCATATAGGAGCTGTATAGGAACCTGACCATAGGTATCCTCAAATACCCGCTTGTGCCTATGTGCTAGTACACAATGTGTCACATTGTGCATATTCACATAAGCACATATCGGCACATCCAGCATGTGTCTAAGTGCTACATGTACTGTGTACAATATAATATAAACACGTCTAGGGGCGTCGAAATACTCTATAAGGAGATGGGGGAAGTCATAGGTAGAAACAGGGAATTTAGTAGGAAATCAGAGCCAAGTAAACAATTATCGGTTTGTTCGTGGTAATTGGATTTACTCTAGTTCAATCGTACTTACCCACGAGAACCTTCGGTACTATAGCACTACGTGCTACTGTTATAAGTAGTAGGATTCTTGAAGAATCCGTATCAAATAAAGTCGTTTTTGGTGATTTGGAGGGATTGTCGGGTTGTTTGTGGTAATTATATTTACTCCTATTCAATTGAACATACCCTCCGAACATACCCTCGTCCTATTGTAGGTCTTTGGATAAATAACATAGCAACCACGCGCTACCAAAGAAACCAACATGGCGGCCTTCAGTATACAAAGTGGCTGGCGGAAGAGTGCGTCACCTTAACCACTCGCTGCACATGCGCACTAACACCACTATGGGAATGGCATCAGAACATGGCCGCTCATGCGGGTTACCATGACAACACAAGGTGGTTTAACTGGGTCAAGTGACATGACGTCACTTCCGAGGTCATCCACCAAGGTCATCCAATTTGGGGTGTGAAAACCACATTACATACTACTCATGACGAATGTACTGTAACTCATACCGTCACTAGGATCATCCGACCATTACACTATCACCTCACTTCCCTGCAGGTGAGATGTGGCAGTGACGATCGGTGTGTTCTAGATACGGCTAGAATAGAGGCTTTTCGAGTATATAACACGGGATCTAACTTGATTTCTGGTGAGTAAGTGTGTGTTCTCGGAGTCCCACAGCACGATTAATATCTACGATGTTCGTATGAATTTCTGGGCACACCCCTGTTGGCCACCTTTGAGCGACTACTACAGTAGTTGTTGATAATATCATTTGCAGATAGTGAAAGACTTCTGTCAAATGGAAAATATTAATATAGCACGCAACATAAGCGTATTGATTCGAAATGAAAAATCCGGAAGGAGGATAAACACTATTGAAAGAAAATAACAATAACCAGATAGAATAAACAGTGCCTTTAGAGTTCGGTCTCGTATTTGTAGATGAAATTGGTGTATTAGGCGTGTCTCCCAGGGATTGATCAATATGTTTATTTAGCACGCATGAACACATTTTCTCAAACACTGAATATGAATTGCAATAAAATTTTTATTCATCTAATAGTGTAGCTCACTGACAATAATATATAATAAATATTACACGGCTTGGAGTTACGTATGCCATAATATTACACCTTAGTTGTTTCATTTACCCCTTTGTCCCATAGTTTGCTATCTGGCCCGTATTCAAGCGGCAGTGGTCTGAACAATATAATATACGCAAGTGCGACACAAGCATTTGTTCCGATCAAACGTGAAAGCCTATTGTAGCGAAAAGGTAGGTGAAATTCTGCAAGTGAAGTTGAGGTAGAGATGTTTCATTTACATGCATCAACTAATTTATCTTTTTGACAGCCGTTTTCTGAGCGATATTCGTCTCAACCCTTTGAACCCTTTCCGGCCAGCAACATGATTCGTCATAAGGTCATATAATAGGATGGCTGCTCAGTAAATGTGTGGGGAAGACCAAGCAATATTTTTAACGTGCAGCCCCGAGGCTACACGTTGAAAATATTGATTGGTCTACCCCAAATAATGAATATGGACTCTTCTAATGGCTGCCATTGAACTGGCATGGAAGATACCACTAGAGTTCAAAGGGTTAAAGTCAGAACTTGAGTGATATAAAATCACCCTCGTTTATAATATAGCTTTATTTCAGACTCTACATGTAGGTCCAAACAATATATTAATATAAATATATTAATATTAATAAATATTAACTATATATAAACTATATATAAAGTGCGCATCAAAGTTTATAATTAAGGAAAGATTCTGGGCTATTTTTCAAGTATTACATATACAGATAATACAAGATACATGGAGGCTACCGAAGCAATCACAGATGTACTGGAAGTTCGAGGGGATATATGTGTACATGATTTCGTTCCAATGTTTAAAAGTTTGAAACTTATATTGCAAGTCGGAAGAACAAATGGTGGGAGTGAAAACAGTATCGAGTTGGTCGACATTTTCCCGACATCGGTATGCTGCTTTGTCTAAGCATCGGGAATGTAGGAACAGAGTTGTAGATGAACATTGTGCTAGCACTACAGAACCGGTCATATTTCATAAATAAACGGAAGGCATTGTTATAGTAAACTGTTATGCGACGCATGTTATGCTTGAGAAATGTCACCAACAAGTGAGTGCAATATAATGGGGAGATGCATTTTTCAAACAGAAACGATTTTATATCTGGACAGCATTTTCTGAACTACCTTAATTAATATAATGGACTTCATATACAAGGCGCGATACTGCCTTTCAATATCAGCATCGTCACTTAAATCATTTTGTATAATCTGGCCGAGATGCTTGAAATGGCTAATATACATTATCTCCGCCAACATGTATGGTATATGGAGATTTAATACCTGGATGTCGGCTTTTAAACACTGAGCCGCAGGCGAGGTGTTTAAATGAGACATCCAGGTATTAAATCTCCATATACCATACATGTTGGCGGAGATAACGTTTTTGTCCCGTTTGAAACACAATAGAAACATAGTGTAGTGGACGCGTTTCACACGCTCCGTAAAAGGGTAGACCAAATTCGTGAATAACTGCTTTGTTTTTACAAACGCAGAAGACAACAGATAGAGTTACATCCCTTGGGTCATTAAGGAAACGAGTAAACAGTATTTTGTTTACATATCGTCACCGAGTTCCAATGTGTTCCATGTGCCTACCGGCCTACCAGCAAATAGAACACATTTCCACTCAGGGGGACGATAGTTGGTCTCATTTTATTTTTCTCAAGTTGTTTCATTGAATTATTCGACTATTTAATTTATAACGGCAGTATATGGTAGAACTGACGAAAATCTGATATATTTGTGACTCTTTTCAGGTTTTTGGGTTCGATTTTTATAACGAGGCGAGCGGAAACGAAACGCTTTCATTTAAACCATATACCTCGATGTTTCGCGTGCTTGTATACTCTGAATGTTGCACGCTTCCATATAGCTTGGATGTTGGGTGCACCCTATTCCATGGATATTTGTCCAGGGCATTCTGACCAATCAAAAGACATAATTTATCTGGATACAGGGACAAGACATGTTAGAGGTTCCTTATTCAGAAATACAGGTGGGGTTACGCAGGTGGGCAAAGTTTTTTGAACAAAAAAGCCATGAAAACCGTTTTCTTGGTGTCATACAGTCGATATGCTCGGCTTCCTGCTCACAGATTGCTAGAAGCTTTCACAGACCTCAGTAGTATAGCAGGGGCTTTTCGTGCCTCATTACCCGGACTTTTGGGGGAGCAGCTAGTGTTAAATTCCCATAGGAACCGGACTTTTGGGGGAGCAACTTTGGGGGAGCAAAAATACGGCTCCTTGAAGCTAGATCCGCCAAATGGTGTAGGTACTGTATATATATTATGCTATGGCATGTATATTGATATATGTACGCATGGGGCTATAGGTATATATTATGGGTAAGTGGTGGAAAGATGATGGGAAAATTGGGTTTTCTTGAAAGTTTTTCCTGCGAAACGGTTGACGTTGCTATTTGACGTCGTGACGTCGTGATACGCGCGCGACGTCATAGAAACGATGACCGCTGTTATTGTTCAGTATACAATCTGACATGACGTAATTCGGGTCAGGGTATGTCGGGCTTCTCGTTTGGGGAGATGGGGTGATATGTTAGTAGTGGTATATATGCATGTAGGTCCCAAGTTAGCCCTTAATACTATTAATCCACCTTATGCTTCATATTATCCTATGTCTGCTATAGGTAAGTCAAGCAGTAGGGTGGGTGGGTGGTAGTGTGGTATTGCGAGATAGTCATTGGTGATTAAAGTTGGACAGTATAGGATGAATGATCTGTTGGTCTATTACCCCCATTAGTACTATTAACCTACCGAATCCTTTGCATTATCTTATGGCTGATATTGGTACTATGGAATTCCAGACCAGGCAGTAAGCTCGTTTCGGGATGAGGGTGGGTGGAGGTGGTATTGGTAGTACGAAATACGGACTACTAATGAAATGAGGTTAGCCTTTGTGGTGTTTTGGCAATTAAAGTCAGATTGGGGTGTGGTTCGGGGATTAGTGGGGACTTTCGGAGACCGAAAAAGAGCTGATTTGTGGACTATTGGGGGCGCTGATGTTGCACTTGTGTAGTTTGGCTCCTGAATCCTAGAAAAGCCTTGAGGCTTCTTACATCCAAGCTCCTATACAACCTATTTATGGCTCCTATCTGGCTCCTATTTCTGGAAGCGTCCTATACAATAGATAACAGAAGGCTTTTCAACATTCAATACATTTTATTCTTTACAACATAATAATATTACAATATACATTCATTTGACAAAACACGATTTAATTGCAGTTTTCAAATATACACGACTAATGAATGACGTGTAACACAGAAAAATGAATTTTTCACATCAAGATTGCAGTGACAAAACAGCTGATGGTCAGAGTACATTAATGTCTATATATCCAGTGGTTTGGTCGAGGTTCCATCTTCTTGAACTTTTCTTTTCGGGTAAAAATATGGCAGTCCATCTTTCATCTAACTATAAGTGTACATGTGATTATTGTTCACCACAAATCCACGGTTAACTCCTGTTCCACTCTGTTGCGTTTTCAACACATGCATATATTTGTTCTTCGTTAGGTCGTTTTGGCGTTTATTTATTCCTTTGGAACTAAACTTGCTACTCGGGCCGAAACAGTAGTAGGTTTTGCTACAGAGACCCACAATTCCATCTCCGCTCCATTCAACCTTGAAAAGGCCAGGTGTTCTTTTATCGAATGCTTTCCGGTCGCTGCAACATGACCCCTTCGGTGACCATATATCTCCTCTAATCTTGGTTTGAACAAAGTCTTCTCTGTGCTCATCGCATGATTCTGACGGTAACCATTGATGATACGCTCTATAAAACTGTTCTTTCTTTTCCGATTTTATTACTTCTTCCAGAGATGATTTGGAGAATGAGATGTATCCAGAATCTGTATCCATGAGGCAGTACTGAAAATCACGTCTATCCACGAAGGTATCAATAAAATCATAGTAAAACTGCAACATCTTCATCTTTGCGTATTGGTACACGAAGAATCCGATATGAAGTGGTAAGTTCAGCTTGATGCGGTTCTTATTCATTTCCAGCTCGTATACTGTTTCGCTCAAAGGGTTCATTTGTCGGAAGTGCACGTTGTTTATTAAGCGAGAAGCTTCGTCGTCATTACAGTAAATAATATTTCTGTGTTTTTCTTTGTTGGTTACTGTCTTTCCGTACCCGCTATTCCCAAGGAGTTTCATTGTGTCAGCAACTATTGTCTTATCTGGATTCCGATCACCGTCTCTTCTAGCCTGTGATACCTCTTCTCCAAATTTCTTGAAGCACGCTTTTGGTTCGTATTGTATGACTTGGTAAATTTGTGTCACCTCGAGGCCGTGATCAAGGTAGCATTTCAGGAGTGGCGTTGCAAGCAATATCCTCTTCGCATGGTAACTCCCGATCAAACTTCTTCTCGGCTGGCGCATGACGTGGTTTTTCTCTGCAAACTTTCTCATGTGATCTCCAATGTCGTCTGTACTAATGGTGGTATTTTTAAAGATGGGTGTCATTTCTTCAAAGTGATGTCTGAGGTGGTCTGGAACATGAATGTCACACTCGACTAATCCGAACAGATTGCCCGAAATCACATGCTGCGTTACTTCACTCTCGTTCATTGTCCATGTTAAAGTGTTGCCCCCAATTTTCTCTAGGTAACATTTTACTGCAGGATCCTTTCTCATTTTCAACCACTGACATTCCCAAATTTCAACAAGTTTGTATCCTTGATCAGCAATGTATTTGGCGTTCTTGATAGTCTCTTTGTGAAGATCTTCCATTTGTTTTTCTCGAACACTGTTGAAAAGAATTGCTTCTCCATTTCTTTTGGTGTTCAGTCGACAATTGTGGCCATGCCAGAAGCAGCCGTGAAATTGGTACACCGTCTGCGTTTCTTTGCACCAGCCGTCTACGGGCAGATGTCTCCTTCCAATCTTTTTCTCTTCTCCATTGAAGTGATGCCGAATTTCAAGACTGTCTCTTCTGGAGATATAGTTTAACCACTGCTGCGTCATTCTGCCATATTTGTGAGAATACTCCGGTTTGAAGTCATGTTCTTTACGTCTTCTTATATACATCCCAGTTGGCATCTCTTGCATTAAACACCACAAGTAAAGAGCGTTGGCGTCATAACCAACTACACCCCCACACGTTTTAGCTTCCTATCCATACTGATAAGATCTAATTTTTGTTAGTCCTTTTTCTTGATGACGGTCAAAAATTATCGAAGGACCTCCCACGATGTTGTTATTTACCAGGTGATGTAAATCTTTGTTCTTCTCGTTGAAAATGGTAAAATGGGTTTCATTGTCGATCGTGTTGAACAAATACTTCAATGTCAGTCCGGGTACACTCATTCCATCTTTCATCATATCAATCCCGCGCTCTTTGTAGAAGGCAAATTGTTTCTCTAGTGCTTCTAGGAATGGTTGGACATCACGATTGTTGTACCAGATGAGAAAATTGCGAAAGGTGTTCATCTCGTGGTCTTTCCATACTTTCTGACAGTAGATGTATTCTTCTTTAGATATGTTTTCCCCTTTGAGCGAACTGTAGAATGTATCGTAGTCCGGCAAGTGGTCTTGTTCCAGTTTCTTCAAATCATCAATCCACTCGTATGGCAGGTAACCTTTCGTCACTGAACAGCCAAATGCTCTAAGAAATTTATCATACGAAAAACCAGGTGCCAGATAATTCACAATGTCGAGGAATTTGAACTGTTCTGTTTTAAGGCACAAGAAATTGTTGTTTCTCTTCACAGTGAATCCAATATCCTGTTTCGTTTTCAAGAAAGTAAGTAGCTCGCACTTCACAACATTGAAATCATACTTTCCAGAGTTGAATCCAACAACCGGCATTTCTTTCAGATAAGCAACAAACTGGTGATGTAGCTCCTCCAAGGGATGTGACCTGGCACGTCCTTCTTCATTTAACAATGGGTCGCTCTCAATTACTTCTGTGATCTTCGTATTGAGTTCATCAATGTAAGGTTGATATGCTGACTTTAACAGCGCATAGGCCCCGTTTGAAATCTCTTCCAAGTAATTCATCATAGGGCTCACCAGTTCTTGTGCATTTCCTTCTGTAATAAAGCAGACCGGTTGTACAAATCCTGGTACATTGCTGCTTACACTTACGCTCAATGGAACGTGTCGGGCTTCCCAGGTCAGTTTTTCACTTTTTGTAGGTATATGAGTTGTATCAAAATAGCATTCGAAGTCAAAGGTTGCTCGGTACGGGTAATATCTATTTTCACTTGGAACTGAGATGCCTTCATCTTCTAAGAGTTCAAAAACTGTTTTTGGAACATTATAAACACCGCCAGTATATTCATAAGATACTTCTTTTGTACATGTTCTTTCATGGCGATTGAGTCTGTAAACCTTTTTCCACAATTTGCCACACTTCCGACAGGTAAATGACTTACAATAATGATTGATGTATCTGATGTAACTGAAATGTTCTTCGTGAATGTTGATATACATCGTCTCACTAAAACGACAGAGTGATCGTCTGACTAGACTAGCATTTGTTTCTCCATCTTCATTGTGTTGCAACTGATAAACGTTGATGTTCAGTTTGAATAAGTTCTCTATTTCAGGTAACTGGTTGAGATTCACTCCTTTGAAAGTTTCCGTGTCTTCATTTGTATACTGTCGAAACAGGTGTTTAGTTTCTGTGTTCAAGTTGTGGAAGGTGGCCCCTCTTGAAAGGGCTAAGCATCTGAATAAACACAGGTTATCGTCGTACTTGGAGTTGTGGTTTTGGTCTTTCACTAAAGCAATTGTAGATGGATTTTCCATGATGTACGCAGGTAAATCTGTGGCGCCTCCAATAGGATGATCTTTGATTTTATTGATGTAGAATGTTATGTTGGTCACTTTATAAACAGTCCATTTAGAATCTGGTCGTTGTTGTTTTGCCCACTCCAATACACCTTCTTGGGAAATATCTCTCAAAAACTTTTCAAAATCTTCTAGGTTCGAAACAAGACGTGGTGTATCCAGAAATCTGGCATTGTTCTGGGATGCGTGATAGTATCGGAGGTCGTCAGTTTCATTGTTACGTAAGATGAATCCGTAGCTCATGTTTATTTTGAACTTCCATTCTTGTTGTTGAAAAATTGTTTCTGTAAATTCACTGGCCATAGTTGTTATGTCGCCGGTCTTGATGCGAAAATTGTAAGTGTCTTGAAGTTTTCTGTTCGTGATATGGTGGGTCCGTATAATGTCCCAGTTCACTTTGTAGAGAGCTTTCATATCATCACATTCTTCTTCGTATAGTAGATCAGGTGAAAACACTGCAGGATCACACTCCATGAATGATGTTCTGGATTTCTTCGTCTTTCCACTTGACTGCTGTTGGTCGTCATTCGATTTTCGTTTCTTGGCTGTTTTCTTGTCAGATTGGTGAGCTTCTTCCATATGTACACTGGTTTGAGACAGTTCACTGAATTCTTGCCGACGCTTTTCACATTTTTTCAAGTGATGCTCGAGATCTTCATTCCTGGAATACTTCATGTAGCAGTTATGGCATCCATATATCTTCTTCTTCATATGCACACTTCTCACATGTCGCTCCAAGTTGCTTCTGTCGTAAACTATTCTTTTACACTGTTCGCATTCTAATGAAGTTAATGTCTTTTCATCGTCTCTTTTATAAAACTTTTTCTGGAGATTTCTTGTTACACCTTGTATCTTCTTGTCTTCTTTCCCCTTGGTATGGTACCGGTGATCTGTTTTCAGATGCAGTCGATAGGGTATGAGATTGCTGAATTCTCGCTGGCAGTCTCCACATTTCCATTGACTTGTGCAATTCTCTAAGTGGTGCTCCAGTTTTTCTTTCCGAGCGAATTTCTTGCAGCATCTCTGACATTCGTGTCTTCTTTCTTCTAGGTGTACAGTCCTTATATGTCTCTCCAAGTTGCTCCTTCTGCTGAACGATTTTTCACACTGGTGGCACACAAAGAAGGTTGGTGGCATGTTGGTAGCGTTGTCGGTGTCTCTTGCCTGAAATTATTGGAAAAAATTTCAAATTAGCAGAGCTGCTCACTGACGATGTGTTCACCTCGGCTGCTGGATGGCGAATGACCGATTGCGCAGTGCACGTCGCCTTTTATACCTTCTGGAAGCCACTCTCCCCACATCAGCAGCAACAAATGGCGCTGAAGCGCAGACCACATTCCCCCGACTTACTTGTTCTATAGTTATATTTAAAAAACAACAGTCAGTCTGTACAATTGATGCATCATGTGAAATACCATTCCACGGCATTTTATCAGTCCAGTGGGATGTCCTTGAATTTTACTTCAGGTTATATAATCAGCTCATTCCGCTGAAACACACTAGGGTTCCAATCAAAGTGGAAGTGCCTGGAATTTAAACGGAATGCCCATGGAAGGCTGATCTTGCTCACTGAACTGGACCGAAAGATGCGTAATCTATAATAAACAGTAACGACACAACTTATCATATTTTTTTTTCAAATTTAATAAAACTTACCGTGATTTTAGAATACAAAGTGGATCGATAGAAATTTTTATACGATTCTAAATATTTACGCAAAATCGAGCTGGCGACGGACTTATATAGGAATCTGTACTTATACCCCAAAGGTGTGGTGTTGTGTTATGAAAATTTTACGCATGAAGATAATTCGGAAATGGAGAGGTATCGAAATTTGTACTTTAATGTAACAAATAATCGAACTTGTGTAGATATTGGTCGCAAACAGCTTGTGATATAATGAAAACTCCCGAGAGGGCGCGCCGAAATTAAAAAAAAAATTATCGTATCTCTTTTATACAGAAAAACGTTTGCTGTCGTTATCGCGCTTTTCCTTCAGACTTTTCGAAATAATAATTCGAGGGGCAGTGGCTGAGAGCAGCTGTAACGTCGCATGTAGGATAGAAAGTCTACATACTGAGCTTTTTTACATATTCTCTACACAGATTGTCAATTGCTGTCTGGGTGGAAAAGTCAACTGCGTGGGTGTTTTGAGAGAAACGAAATATTTTTCAGGTGTTGCTGACGAATTGACTTCGTCTGTGCTGCAACATGTATATTGTTACGACCCAATTCAAGTTTCGGAAGCTTTAGAAAATATCCGTAAACTACAAAATAATTTGTTGAGTTTCTATTCCTATTCCCGACTAGGAGATAGATGAATGTAGTCATGCAGCCTGTAGAGATATGCGGCATGGGGAGGGACAGATAAAATTACACTTCTGGGAAAAATGCTATACACTCAGATTAGAGATGGGTTTCAGTAGTATGTCAGGGGCTTTTGAGGCCTTATTGGCAGGACCTCGGTGCAGGACCTCGGAAGTGACGTCATGTCACGTGACCCAGTGGCGCCATGTTGTATTGTCATGGTAACCAGCGTGAGCGGCCATCTTGTGACGTCATCCCCATAGTGATACGTGGTGTTAGTGCGCATGCGCAGCGCGTGTTGTTAGGGTGATACGTGTTTCCGTCGTCCATTTTGTATACTGGAGGCCGCCATCTTGGTTTCTATGGTAGCACGTGATTGCTATGTTACACAATTGTTCTGCAATGGGACGGAGTATGTTTCGAGGGTATGTTCCTTTGTAGAAGAGTAAATCTAATTACCACAAACAACCCGACAATCCTTCCAAATCACCAAAATCCACCCGAAATCACCGAAATGGACTTTATTTCCCCATTTTATCGGTTTAGCACGTAGTGCTATAGTACCGAGAGGGTGCAAGGGGTGTGTTCGATTGAATCGGAGTATCACGAATTACCCAAATAACCCCTCAAATGTACCTGACATACTACTGAAACCCATCTCTAATCTGAGTGTATAGCATTTTTTCCAGAAGTGTAATTTTATCTGTCCCTCCCCATGCCGCATATCTCTACAGGCTGCATGACTACATTCATCTATCTCCTAGTCGGGAATAGGAATAGAAACTCAACAAATTATTTTGTAGTTTACGGATATTTTCTAAAGCATCCGAAACTTGAATTGGGTCGTAACAATATACATGTTGCAGCACAGACGAAGTCAATTCGTCAGCAACACCTGAAAAATGTTTCGTTTCTCTCAAAACACCCACGCAGTTGACTTTTCCACCCAGACAGCAATTGACAATCTGTTTAGAGAAAATGTAAAAAGCTCAGTATGTAGACTTTCCATCCTACATGCGACGTTACAGCTGCTCTCAGCCACTGCCCCTCGAATTATTATTTCGAAAAGTCTGAAAGAAAAGCGCGCTAAGGGCAGCAAACGTTTTTCTGTGTAAAAGAGATATCATAATTTTTTTTTAATTTCGGCGCACCCCTCGTGCGTTTTCATTATATCACAAGCTGTTTGCGACCAATATCTACACAAGTTCGATTATTTGTTACATTAAAGTACAAATTTCGATACCTCTCCATTTCCGAATTATCTTCATGCGTAAAATTTTCATAACACAACACCACACCTTTGTGGTATATGTACAGATTCCTATATAAGTCCGTCGCCAGCTCGATTTTGCGTAAATATTTAGAATCGTATAAAAATTTCTATCGATCCACTTTGTATTCTAAAATCACGGTAAATTTTATTAAATTTGAAAAAAAAAAATATATGATAAGTTGTGTCTTTACTGTTTATTATAGATTACGCATCTTTCGGTTCAGTTCAGAGAGCAAGATCAGCCTTCCACGGGCATTCCGTTTAAATTCCAGGCACTTCCACTTTGATTGGAACCCTAGTGTGTTTCAGCGGAATGAGCTGATTATATAACCTGAAGTAAAATTCAAGGACATCCCACTGGACTGATAAAATGCCGTGGAATGGTATTTCACATGATGCATCAATTGTACAGACTGACTGTTGTTTTTTAAATATAAGTATAGAACAAGTCGGGGGGGTGGTCGGCGGTTCAGCGCCATTTGTTGCTGCTGATGTGGGGAGAGTGGCTTCCAGAAGGTATAAAAGGCGACGTGCACTGCGCAATCGGTCATTCGCCATTCAGCAGCCGAGGTGAACACATCGTCAGTGAGAAGCTCTGCTAATTTGACATTTTCAATTATTTCAGGCAAGAGATCCCGACAACGCTACCAACATGCCACCAGCCTTCTTTGTATGCCACCAGTGTGAAAAATCGTTCAGCAGAAGGAGCAACTTGGAGAGACATATAAGGACTGTACACCTAGAAGAAAGGAGACACGAATGTCAGAGATGCTGCAAGAAATTCGCTCGGAAAGAAAAACTGGAGCACCACTTAGAGAATTGCACATGTCAATGGAAATGTGGAGACTGCCAGCGAGAATTCAGCAATCTCATACCCTATCGAATGCATCTAAAAACAGATCACCAGTACCAAACCAAGGGGAAAGAAGACAAGAAGATACAAGGTGTAACAAGAAGTCTCCAGAAAAAGTCTTATAAAAGAGACGATGAAAAGACATTAACTTCATTAGAATGCGAAAAGTGTGAAAGAATATTCCACAAGAGAAGCAACTTCGAGCGACATATCAGAACTGTGCATATGAAGAAGAAGATAAATGGATGCCATAACTGCTACATGAAGTATTCCAGGAATGAAGATCTCGAGCATCACTTGAAAAAATGTGAAAAGCGTCGGCAAGAATTCAGTGAACTGTCTCAAACCAATGTACATATGGAAGAAGCTCACCAATCTGACAAGAAAACAGCCAAGAAACGAAAATCGAATGACGACCAACAGCAGTCAAGTGGAAAGACGAAGAAATCCAGAACATCATTCATGGAGTGTGATCCTGCAGTGTTTTCACCTGATCTACTATACGAAGAAGAATGTGATGATATGAAAGCTCTCTACAAAGTGAACTGGGACATTATACGGACCCACCATATCACGAACAGAAAACTTCAAGACACTTACAATTTTCGCATCAAGACCGGCGACATAACAGCTATGGCCAGTGAATTTACAGAAACAATTTTTCAACAACAAGAATGGAAGTTCGAAATAAACCTGAGCTACGGATTCATCTTACGTAACAATGAAACTGACGACCTCCGATACTATCACGCATCCCAAAACAATGCCAGATTTCTGGATACACCGCGTCTTGTTTCGAACCTAGAAGATTTTGAAAAGTTTTTGAGAGATATTTCCCAAGAAGATGTATTGGAGTGGGCAAAACAACAACGACCAGATTCTACATGGACTGTTTATAAAGTGAGCAACATAACATTCTACATCAATAAAGTCAAAGATCATCCTATTGGAGGCGCCACAGATTTACCTGCGTACATCATGGAAAATCCATCTATAATTGCTTTAGTGAAAGACCAAAACCACAACTTCAAGTACGATGATAACCTGTGTTTATTCAGATGCTTAGCCCTTTCAAGAGGGGCCACCTTCCACAACTTGAACACAGAAACTAAACACCTGTTTCGACAGTATACAAATGAAGACACGGAAACTTTCAAAGGAGTGAATCTCAACCAGTTACCTGAAATAGAGAACTTATTCCAACTGAACATCAACGTTTATCAGTTGCAACACAATGAAGATGGAGAAACAAATGCTAGTCTAGTCAGACGATCACTCTGCCGTTTTAGTGAGACGATGTATATCAACATTCACGAAGAACATTTCAGTTACATCAGAGATATCAATCATTACTGTAAGTCATTTACCTGTCGGAAGTGTAGCAAATTGTGGAAAACAGTGAAAGCGCTACATCGCCATGAAAGAACATGTACAAAAGAAGTATCTTACGAATATACTGGCGGTGTTTATCATGTTCCAAAAACAGTTTTTGAACTCTTAGAAGATGAAGGCATCTCGGTTCCAAGTGAAAATAGATATTACCCGTACCGAGCAACTTTTGACTTCGAATGCTATTTCGATACAACTCATCTACCTACAAAAAGTGAAAAACTGACCTGGAAAACCCGACACGTTCCATTGAGCGTAAGTGTAAGCAGCAATGTACCAGGATTTGTAGAACCGGTCTGCTTTATTACAGAAGGAAATGCACAAGAACTGGTGAGCCGTATGATGAATTACTTGGAAGAGATTTCAAACGAGGCCTATGCGCTGTTAAAGTCAGAATATCAACCTTATATTGATGAACTCAATACGAAGATCACAGAAGCAATTGAGAGCGACCCATTGTTAAATGAAGAAGGACGTGCCAGATCACATCCCTTGGAGGAGCTACATCACCAGTTTGTTGCTTATCTGAAAGAAATGCCGGTTGTTGGATTCAACTCTGGAAAGTATGATTTCAATGTTGTGAAGTGCGAGCTACTTACTTTCTTGAAAACGAAACAGGATATTGGATTCACTGTGAAGAGAAACAACAATTTCTTGTGCCTTGAAACAGAACAGTTCAAATTCCTCGACATTGTGAATTATGTGGCACCTGGTTTTTCGTACGATAAATTTCTCAGAGCATTTGGATGTTCAGTGACGAAAGGTTACCTGCCATACGAATGGATTGATGATTTGAAGAAACTGGAACAAGACCACTTGCCGGACTACGATACATTCTACAGTTCGCTCAAAGGGGAAAATATATCTAAAGAAGAATACATCTACTGTCAGAAAGTATGGAAAGACCACAAGATGAAAACCTTTCGCGATTTTCTCATCTGGTACAACAATCGTGATGTCCAGCCATTTCTAGAAGCACTAGAGAAACAGTTTGCATTCTACAAAGAGCGCGGGATTGATATGATGAAAGATGGAATGAGTGTACCCGGACTGACATTGAAGTATTTGTTCAACACGATCGACAATGAAACCCATTTTACCATTTTCAACGAGAAGAACAAAGATTTACATCACCTGGTAAAAGACAACATCGTGGGAGGTCCTTCGATAATTTTTGACCGTCATCAAGAAAAAGGACTAACAAAAATTAGATCTTATCAGTATGGAGAGGAAGCTAAAACGTGTGGGAGTGTAGTTGGTTATGACGCCAACGCTCTTTACTTGTGGTGTTTAATGCAAGAGATGCCAACTGGGATGTATATAAGAAGACGTAAAGAACATGACTTCAAACCGGAGTATTCTCACAAATATGGCAGAATGGCACAGCAGTGGTTAAACTATATCTCCAGAAGAGACAGTCTTGAAATTCGGCATCAGTTCAATGGAGAAGAGAAAAAGATTGGAAGGAAACATCTGCCCGTAGACGGCTGGTGCAAAGAAACGCAGACGGTGTACCAATTTCACGGTTGCTTCTGGCATGGCCACAATTGTCGACTAAACACCAAAAGAAATGGAGAAACAATTCTTTTCAACAGTGTTCGAGAAAAACAAATGGAAGATCTTCACAAAGAGACTATCAAGAACGCCAAATACATTGCTGATCAAGGATACAAACTTGTTGAAATTTGGGAATGTCAGTGGTTGAAAATGAGAAAGGATCCTGCAGTAAAATGTTACCTAGAGAAACTTGGGAGCAACACCTTAACATGGACAATGAACGAGAGTGAAGTAACGCAGCATGTGATTTCGGGCAATCTGTTCGGATTAGTCGAGTGTGACATTCATGTTCCAGACCACCTAAGACATCACTTTGAAGAAATGACACCCATCTTTAAAAATACCACCATTAGTACAGACGACATTGGAGATCACATGAGAAAGTTTGCAGAGAAAAACCACGTCATGCGCCAGCCGAGAAGAAGTTTGATCGGGAGTTACCATGCGAAGAGGATATTGCTTGCAACACCACTCCTGAAATGCTACCTTGATCACGGCCTCGAGGTGACACAAATTTACCAAGTCATACAATACGAACCAAAAGCGTGCTTCAAGAAATTTGGAGAAGAGGTATCACAGGCTAGAAGAGACGGTGATCGGAATCCAGATAAGGCAATAGTTGCTGACACAATGAAACTCCTTGGGAATAGCGGGTACGGAAAGACAGTAACCAACGAAGAAAAACACAGAAATATTATTTACTGTAATGACGACGAAGCTTCTCGCTTAATAAACAACGTGCACTTCCGACAAATGAACCCTTTGAGCGAAACAGTATACGAGCTGGAAATGAATAAGAACCGCATCAAGCTGAACTTACCACTTCATATCGGATTCTTCGTGTACCAATACGCAAAGATGAAGATGTTGCAGTTTTACTATGATTTTATTGATACTTTCGTGGATAGACGTGATTTTCAGTACTGCCTCATGGATACAGATTCTGGATACATCTCATTCTCCAAATCATCTCTGGAAGAAGTAATAAAACCGGAAAAGAAAGAACAGTTTTATAGAGCGTATCATCAATGGTTACCGTCAGAATCATGCGATGAGCACAGAGAAGACTTTGTTCAAACCAAGATTAGAGGAGATATATGGTCACCGAAGGGGTCATGTTGCAGCGACCGGAAAGCATTCGATAAAAGAACACCTGGCCTTTTCAAGGTTGAATGGAGCGGAGATGGAATTGTGGGTCTCTGTAGCAAAACCTACTACTGTTTCGGCCCGAGTAGCAAGTTTAGTTCCAAAGGAATAAATAAACGCCAAAACGACCTAACGAAGAACAAATATATGCATGTGTTGAAAACGCAACAGAGTGGAACAGGAGTTAACCGTGGATTTGTGGTGAACAATAATCACATGTACACTTATAGTCAGATGAAAGATGGACTGCCATATTTTTACCCGAAAAGAAAAGTTCAAGAAGATGGAACCTCGACCAAACCACTGGATATATAGACATTAATGTACTCTGACCATCAGCTGTTTTGTCACTGCAATCTTGATGTGAAAAATACATTTTTCTATGTTACACGTCATTCATTAGTCGTGTATTTTTGAAAACTACAATTAAATCGTGTTTTGTCAAATGAATGTATATTGTAATATTATTATGTTGTATAGAATAAAATGTATTGAATGTTGAAAAGCCTTCTGTTATCTATTGTATAGCATTAGATGTGTATAGCATTTTTCCCAGAAGTGTAATTTTATCTGTCCCTCCCCATGCCGCATATCTCTACAGGCTGCATGACTACATTCATCTATCTCCTTGTCGGGAATAGGAATAGAAACTCAACAAATTATTTTGTAGTTTACGGATATTTTCTAAAGCATCCGAAACTTGAATTGGGTCGTAACAATATACATGTTGCAGCACAGACGAAGTCAATTCGTCAGCAACACCTGAAAAATGTTTCGTTTCTCTCAAAACACCCACGCAGTTGACTTTTCCACCCAGACAGCAATTGACAATCTGTTTAGAGAAAATGTAAAAAGCTCTGTATGTAGACTTTCCATCCTACATGCGACGTTACAGCTGCTCTCAGCCACTGCCCCTCGAATTATTATTTCGAAAAGTCTGAAAGAAAAGCGCGCTAAGGGCAGCAAACGTTTTTCTGTGTAAAAGAGATATCATAATTTTTTTTTAATTTCGGCGCACCCCTCGTGCGTTTTCATTATATCACAAGCTGTTTGCGACCAATATCTACACAAGTTCGATTATTTGTTACATTAAAGTACAAATTTCGATACCTCTCCATTTCCGAATTATCTTCATGCGTAAAATTTTCATAACACAACACCACACCTTTGTGGTATATGTACAGATTCCTATATAAGTCCGTCGCCAGCTCGATTTTGCGTAAATATTTAGAATCGTATAAAAATTTCTATCGATCCACTTTGTATTCTAAAATCACGGTAAATTTTATTAAATTTGAAAAAAAAAAATATATGATAAGTTGTGTCTTTACTGTTTATTATAGATTACGCATCTTTCGGTTCAGTTCAGAGAGCAAGATCAGCCTTCCACGGGCATTCCGTTTAAATTCCAGGCACTTCCACTTTGATTGGAACCCTAGTGTGTTTCAGCGGAATGAGCTGATTATATAACCTGAAGTAAAATTCAAGGACATCCCACTGGACTGATAAAATGCCGTGGAATGGTATTTCACATGATGCATCAATTGTACAGACTGACTGTTGTTTTTTAAATATAAGTATAGAACAAGTCGGGGGGGGGGGGTCGGCGGTTCAGCGCCATTTGTTGCTGCTGATGTGGGGAGAGTGGCTTCCAGAAGGTATAAATGGCGACGTGCACTGCGCAATCGGTCATTCGCCATTCAGCAGCCGAGGTGAACACATCGTCAGTGAGAAGCTCTGCTAATTTGACATTTTCAATTATTTCAGGCAAGAGATCCCGACAACGCTACCAACATGCCACCAGCCTTCTTTGTATGCCACCAGTGTGAAAAATCGTTCAGCAGAAGGAGCAACTTGGAGAGACATATAAGGACTGTACACCTAGAAGAAAGGAGACACGAATGTCAGAGATGCTGCAAGAAATTCGCTCGGAAAGAAAAACTGGAGCACCACTTAGAGAATTGCACAAGTCAATGGAAATGTGGAGACTGCCAGCGAGAATTCAGCAATCTCATACCCTATCGAATGCATCTAAAAACAGATCACCAGTACCAAACCAAGGGGAAAGAAGACAAGAAGATACAAGGTGTAACAAGAAGTCTCCAGAAAAAGTCTTATAAAAGAGACGATGAAAAGACATTAACTTCATTAGAATGCGAAAAGTGTGAAAGAATATTCCACAAGAGAAGCAACTTCGAGCGACATATCAGAACTGTGCATATGAAGAAGAAGATATATGGATGCCATAACTGCTACATGAAGTATTCCAGGAATGAAGATCTCGAGCATCACTTGAAAAAATGTGAAAAGCGTCGGCAAGAATTCAGTGAACTGTCTCAAACCAATGTACATATGGAAGAAGCTCACCAATCTGACAAGAAAACAGCCAAGAAACGAAAATCGAATGACGACCAACAGCAGTCAAGTGGAAAGACGAAGAAATCCAGAACATCATTCATGGAGTGTGATCCTGCAGTGTTTTCACCTGATCTACTATACGAAGAAGAATGTGATGATATGAAAGCTCTCTACAAAGTGAACTGGGACATTATACGGACCCACCATATCACGAACAGAAAACTTCAAGACACTTACAATTTTCGCATCAAGACCGGCGACATAACAGCTATGGCCAGTGAATTTACAGAAACAATTTTTCAACAACAAGAATGGAAGTTCGAAATAAACCTGAGCTACGGATTCATCTTACGTAACAATGAAACTGACGACCTCCGATACTATCACGCATCCCAAAACAATGCCAGATTTCTGGATACACCGCGTCTTGTTTCGAACCTAGAAGATTTTGAAAAGTTTTTGAGAGATATTTCCCAAGAAGATGTATTGGAGTGGGCAAAACAACAACGACCAGATTCTAAATGGACTGTTTATAAAGTGAGCAACATAACATTCTACATCAATAAAGTCAAAGATCATCCTATTGGAGGCGCCACAGATTTACCTGCGTACATCATGGAAAATCCATCTATAATTGCTTTAGTGAAAGACCAAAACCACAACTTCAAGTACGATGATAACCTGTGTTTATTCAGATGCTTAGCCCTTTCAAGAGGGGCCACCTTCCACAACTTGAACACAGAAACTAAACACCTGTTTCGACAGTATACAAATGAAGACACGGAAACTTTCAAAGGAGTGAATCTCAACCAGTTACCTGAAATAGAGAACTTATTCCAACTGAACATCAACGTTTATCAGTTGCAACACAATGAAGATGGAGAAACAAATGCTAGTCTAGTCAGACGATCACTCTGCCGTTTTAGTGAGACGATGTATATCAACATTCACGAAAAACATTTCAGTTACATCAGAGATATCAATCATTACTGTAAGTCATTTACCTGTCGGAAGTGTAGCAAATTGTGGAAAACAGTGAAAGCGCTACATCGCCATGAAAGAACATGTACAAAAGAAGTATCTTACGAATATACTGGCGGTGTTTATCATGTTCCAAAAACAGTTTTTGAACTCTTAGAAGATGAAGGCATCTCGGTTCCAAGTGAAAATAGATATTACCCGTACCGAGCAACTTTTGACTTCGAATGCTATTTCGATACAACTCATCTACCTACAAAAAGTGAAAAACTGACCTGGAAAACCCGACACGTTCCATTGAGCGTAAGTGTAAGCAGCAATGTACCAGGATTTGTAGAACCGGTCTGCTTTATTACAGAAGGAAATGCACAAGAACTGGTGAGCCGTATGATGAATTACTTGGAAGAGATTTCAAACGAGGCCTATGCGCTGTTAAAGTCAGAATATCAACCTTACATTGATGAACTCAATACGAAGATCACAGAAGCAACTGAGAGCGACCCATTGTTAAATGAAGAAGGACGTGCCAGATCACATCCCTTGGAGGAGCTACATCACCAGTTTGTTGCTTATCTGAAAGAAATGCCGGTTGTTGGATTCAACTCTGGAAAGTATGATTTCAATGTTGTGAAGTGCGAGCTACTTACTTTCTTGAAAACGAAACAGGATATTGGATTCACTGTGAAGAGAAACAACAATTTCTTGTGCCTTGAAACAGAACAGTTCAAATTCCTCGACATTGTGAATTATGTGGCACCTGGTTTTTCGTACGATAAATTTCTCAGAGCATTTGGATGTTCAGTGACGAAAGGTTACCTGCCATACGAATGGATTGATGATTTGAAGAAACTGGAACAAGACCACTTGCCGGACTACGATACATTCTACAGTTCGCTCAAAGGGGAAAATATATCTAAAGAAGAATACATCTACTGTCAGAAAGTATGGAAAGACCACAAGATGAAAACCTTTCGCGATTTTCTCATCTGGTACAACAATCGTGATGTCCAACCATTTCTAGAAGCACTAGAGAAACAGTTTGCATTCTACAAAGAGCGCGGGATTGATATGATGAAAGATGGAATGAGTGTACCCGGACTGACATTGAAGTATTTGTTCAACACGATCGACAATGAAACCCATTTTACCATTTTCAACGAGAAGAACAAAGATTTACATCACCTGGTAAATAACAACATCGTGGGAGGTCCTTCGATAATTTTTGACCGTCATCAAGAAAAAGGACTAACAAAAATTAGATCTTATCAGTATGGAGAGGAAGCTAAAACGTGTGGGAGTGTAGTTGGTTATGACGCCAACGCTCTTTACTTGTGGTGTTTAATGCAAGAGATGCCAACTGGGATGTATATAAGAAGACGTAAAGAACATGACTTCAAACCGGAGTATTCTCACAAATATGGCAGAATGGCACAGCAGTGGTTAAACTATATCTCCAGAAGAGACAGTCTTGAAATTCGGCATCAGTTCAATGGAGAAGAGAAAAAGATTGGAAGGAAACATCTGCCCGTAGACGGCTGGTGCAAAGAAACGCAGACGGTGTACCAATTTCACGGTTGCTTCTGGCATGGCCACAATTGTCGACTAAACACCAAAAGAAATGGAGAAACAATTCTTTTCAACAGTGTTCGAGAAAAACAAATGGAAGATCTTCACAAAGAGACTATCAAGAACGCCAAATACATTGCTGATCAAGGATACAAACTTGTTGAAATTTGGGAATGTCAGTGGTTGAAAATGAGAAAGGATCCTGCAGTAAAATGTTACCTAGAGAAACTTGGGAGCAACACCTTAACATGGACAATGAACGAGAGTGAAGTAACGCAGCATGTGATTTCGGGCAATCTGTTCGGATTAGTCGAGTGTGACATTCATGTTCCAGACCACCTAAGACATCACTTTGAAGAAATGACACCCATCTTTAAAAATACCACCATTAGTACAGACGACATTGGAGATCACATGAGAAAGTTTGCAGAGAAAAACCACGTCATGCGCCAGCCGAGAAGAAGTTTGATCGGGAGTTACCATGCGAAGAGGATATTGCTTGCAACACCACTCCTGAAATGCTACCTTGATCACGGCCTCGAGGTGACACAAATTTACCAAGTCATACAATACGAACCAAAAGCGTGCTTCAAGAAATTTGGAGAAGAGGTATCACAGGCTAGAAGAGACGGTGATCGGAATCCAGATAAGGCAATAGTTGCTGACACAATGAAACTCCTTGGGAATAGCGGGTACGGAAAGACAGTAACCAACAAAGAAAAACACAGAAATATTATTTACTGTAATGACGACGAAGCTTCTCGCTTAATAAACAACGTGCACTTCCGACAAATGAACCCTTTGAGCGAAACAGTATACGAGCTGGAAATGAATAAGAACCGCATCAAGCTGAACTTACCACTTCATATCGGATTCTTCGTGTACCAATACGCAAAGATGAAGATGTTGCAGTTTTACTATGATTTTATTGATACCTTTCGTGGATAGACGTGATTTTCAGTACTGCCTCATGGATACAGATTCTGGATACATCTCATTCTCCAAGTCATCTCTGGAAGAAGTAATAAAACCGGAAAAGAAAGAACAGTTTTATAGAGCGTATCATCAATGGTTACCGTCAGAATCATGCGATGAGCACAGAGAAGACTTTGTTCAAACCAAGATTAGAGGAGATATATGGTCACCGAAGGGGTCATGTTGCAGCGACCGGAAAGCATTCGATAAAAGAACACCTGGCCTTTTCAAGGTTGAATGGAGCGGAGATGGAATTGTGGGTCTCTGTAGCAAAACCTACTACTGTTTCGGCCCGAGTAGCAAGTTTAGTTCCAAAGGAATAAATAAACGCCAAAACGACCTAACGAAGAACAAATATATGCATGTGTTGAAAACGCAACAGAGTGGAACAGGAGTTAACCGTGGATTTGTGGTGAACAATAATCACATGTACACTTATAGTCAGATGAAAGATGGACTGCCATATTTTTACCCGAAAAGAAAAGTTCAAGAAGATGGAACCTCGACCAAACCACTGGATATATAGACATTAATGTACTCTGACCATCAGCTGTTTTGTCACTGCAATCTTGATGTGAAAAATTCATTTTTCTGTGTTACACGTCATTCATTAGTCGTGTATATTTGAAAACTACAATTAAATCGTGTTTTGTCAAATGAATGTATATTGTAATATTATTATGTTGTATAGAATAAAATGTATTGAATGTTGAAAAGCCTTCTGTTATCTATTGTATAGGACGCTTCCAGAAATAGGAGCCAGATAGGAGCCATAAATAGGTTGTGTAGGAGCTTGGATGTAAGAAGCCTCAAGGCTTTTCTAGGATTCAGGAGCCAAACTACACAAGTGCAACATCAGCGCCCCCAACAGTCCACAAATCAGCTCTTTTTCGGTCTCCGAAAGTCCCCACTAAGCCCCGAACCACACCCCAATCTGACTTTAATTGCCAAAACACCACAAAGGCTAACCTCATTTCATTAGTTGTCCGTATTTCGTACTACCAATACCACCTCCACCAACCCTCGTCCCGAAACGAGCTAATAGGTTAGAACTTAGTGGATAATAGACCAACAGGCCGTTAATCCTTTACTACTGTTCTAAACAACCTAGTATAATACTGCCTGGTCTGGAATTCCATAGTACCAATATCAACCATAAGATAATGCAAAGGATTCCTTAGGTTAATAGTACTAATTGGGGTAATAGACCAACAGATCATTCATCCTGTACTGCCAAGCTAAACCACCAATGACTATCTCGCAATACCACACTACCACCCACCCACCCTACTGCTTGACTTAGCTATAGCAGACATAGGTTAATATGAAGCATAAGGTGGATTAATAGTACTAAGGGCTAACTTGGTACCTACATGGATGTATACCACTACTACTATGTCGCCGCCACCCCATACGAGAAGCCCGACATACCCTGACCCGAATTACGTCATGTCAGATTGTGTAGTGGACAATAACAGTGGTCAACGTCGCTATGACGTCGCGCGCGTATCACGACGTCACGACGTCAATAGCAACGTCAACCGTTTCGCGTAGAAAAACTTTCAAGAAAACCCAATTTTCCATTCATCTTTCCACCACTTACCCATAATATATACCCAGAGCCCTGTGTTTACCTATATCACCATACATACCATAGCATACTATATATGCATTAGGTACACCATTTGGCGGATCTAGCTTCAAGGAGCCGTACTTTTGCTCCCCCAAAGTTGCTCCCCCAAACGGCTCCGGTTCCTATGGGAATTTAACACTAGTTGCTCCCCCAAAGCTCCGGGTAATGAGGCACGATCGGGTACATGCTATACTACTGACCTCGAATACTGGGGCATAGCAAACGCATGGTTGATTAATGCTTTACCCACATAGCAGTCTGCAGGGGATGTGTTAAGCGATTCACTCATATGTTTTGTGTATACGTTAAACAGAAATGGTGAGAGCAGCCTCCATTGTCTCACGCCATTTCTGACGTGGAACACAGGAGAGAATGACTTTCCCTAACGTACAGTATTATTATTATTATTTATTGGTGTTTAAAAATCACATATTTCTGCACAATGACTAATCATGACCACGACAGTTTTACGGTAGGTGGTAGCCGGAGTACCCGGAGAGAATCACCGAGCAACGGCGAGCAGCTGTCAGCTACCAATCATACTAACTCCGCGCAAGCAGGATTAGCATTGGTTGAAGACAAGTGCACCATCGACGTGCAGTACGCCTTAGTAAACAGCGCCACCGTGCCCCCACGTGGGCAATGGAGGTGAAGCCCAACGTACAGACAATAACTGGGTCCTGAACCAGATATTAAGGAGTCGAACAATCATATTGATCTAACAATTTGCCAAGTAATACAGAATGGTTGACATGATCAAATGCCTTTTTGCCATCAAGAAAACTGACATATTGGGTCCTGAACCAGATATTGAGGAATCGAACGATCATATTAGGTATGTTGATATCTAACAATTTGCCAAGTAATACAGAATGGTTGACATGATCAAATGCCTTTTTGGCATCAAGAAAACAGACATATACCGGGGTACTGTTGACTTAATAACTTCTTTTATGACAAAGATTATTTATTTATTTATTTATTTATTGGTGTTTAAGGTCACATATTTCTGCACAATGGCTAATCATGACCACGACAGTTTTACCGGTGGAGGAAGCCGGAGTACCCGGAGAGAACCACCGAGCAACGGCGAGCAACTGTCAGCTCCCCAACATACTAACTCCACACAAGCAGGGTTACCATTGGTTGAAGACAGATGCACCATCGACGTGCAGTACGCCTTAGTGCACAGCGTCACCGTGCCCCCACATGGGCAATAGGAGTGAAGTGTCTTGCCCAAGGACACAACGCGGTTGTCGCAGGTGGGATTCGAACCGATGACCTCTCGGCTTGCAGCCTGCACCTCTACCTACTGAGCCACCGCGCCCCCATGACAAAGATACTGCTGTCAGGTGAATGGTTGCGTCTAAAACCAAACTGGTTATCGGTGGTCATCAGATAATCTGAACAACGATTGAGGATAATTTGCTCGATAAGTTTTGAAATTATTGTTGCTGGGGCGATAGGTCGATAGTTGTCCTTATCTGTGACGTTCCCTGCTTTGTTCTTAAAGATAGATACAATGCTAACTTCTATTATCTTAGATGGGATATATCCATGTGAGATAATAGATTTTACCAGCACCTAAAGTAAGTAATGAATGTATGGGTCACTAAATTTCAGGTACTTTGCAGTTATGTGGTGTGAGCCGCCCGATTACCGAGAATGAAAGCTTAATATAATATTCTCTATTTCAGTTTCCGACATCGGGTCTAACGTCTCATCAACGTTTTCAGTGGGAGGAATTTCAAATTTATGTTCACTAGGTATAGTATTCAAGATTGTCTTAAAGTGATCACCCCACATATTAGCAATATTATCCTCACCAGAAACACCATCAACGGTGTGGACTATTTTGCTTTTTACTGCCACCGGAGATTGATTTTCAAATTTTCGAAAATCTTCTTTTAATGAAATCTTTGTGCAAAGGCGTCGGCTTTGTGGTCAACCTGGTCCGCTCTATATGTCCTAAGAGCATATTTAAACATCACTCTGCTATCATGCTGTAACAGGAGGAGAGATAAGTGTGGGAGCCGGGGTTCGAACCGTCGACCTCTAGCACACAAAGCGACCAATTTACCACGAGACTAAGAGATCCGGACCAACCAGGCTGGTTGGTAAATGGCCTTTATACCTCAACCGCTACACTACTCTCCCCTTCTTTTGAGATTCACCACATGTGAATCTCACCCAGGTTCCTCCCTCAGAGCGGTCGAAACACCCGCAGTGCCACCTACTGCTGAGGATCGGACGAGCCCCCAAATGTAACAGGAGGAGAGATAAGTGTGGGAGCCGGGGTTCGAACCGTCGACCTCTAGCACACAAATCGACCGATTTACCACGAGACTAAGAGATCCGGACCAACCAGGCTGGTTGGTAAATGGCCTTTATACCTCGACCGTTACAATGCATAAGGTCGTAGGATGCAGTACGATGGCCGTGGACTGGTCATGTTCCACGGATGGGCAATATTTCCGCGGACACAATAATATTACATTCCAAACACTAATTAAATGAATAATCATCAAAAATTTAATTAATGAAGCACCGGGTATAACCCGGGCTTCATTAATTAAAACTTTGCTCATGATGATTTTTATTCCCTGGTAAACACATGCGTGGACATCACTGTCCACGTGTGGATTTCGACCAATCCTTGGCGACTGTACAGCAGGACCAGTGTGCGGCTCGTAGTATTTCCTCCATGGGAGATAGCATGAACGTGCTGAGTCATGTAATTCCTTCAGCTTAGTCGACGAGCCTGGGATGATTTTTAAAGGTTTGGCCTTACTTCTATCTAAAGCATAATCGGTACTGGCAATCAGGACGGAGACTATTTGTTCCAAAAGGAAATCTATAGCAAATCTGTTACACTCGCTAGAACAATCACAATCAGAGCAGTAAATTGGAAAATGTTAAATCGATGGAGGACAATCGCTCGCCCGTATCCTTTCTGTATTTATGAATTTGGATTGCATTGGTTCCACCCCAGTTCCCATAAATATGGGCCTGGACCGAGTAGTTGGGCTTCAGGTGAGGTAGAGACTGACACATATTATCTGAAAAATTAACGGAAAGTGGTCGGATGTCATGAAGGTGTAATCTACTAAGATGTGGATATGGACATATGAGCTGACGGAGTGGTGATACAATGATTAAGACAAGACACTGATGAATGGGCAGCGCTGAAATACGTATGTGTATCTGACTCCTTGACAAAATACTCAACATCGGATATATGATGACAATACTTGTCTCAGAACTTATACAATTCCTTCACGTGTTCGCTGTTACGGATAACATCTGCGTTCCAGTCTCCCGTAACGGAGATGTTACTCGTATCAGCGAGCTCTATTATTGACTGAATTTTACCAAGGTAATGCAAAACCATCTCTAAGTTTTCATGATTATCAATCGGAAGATAAACATACAGAATTAAAATACACGTGTCGGCTATGTCAACTTTCAAACCGACAATACGATCGTCGTCATAAGAAATAAAGCAAACACTGCTGCCGAGCGCTCTTCGCTATAATATTCCAACCACCCCAACCAGTTCACTACTGTCCACTCCGGAGACCCCCTCTCCTGTGAAATCATCGTGTAACGATCTCAGAATTGGGATTTCGTTGTCAAGAAGCCAGTGTTATTGAATCACACAAATGTCACAATTGTCACATAAAGCGTTAATTTCGATCTCGGAAGTTTTGAGAGATTGATAGTTAACTGTAGCAACTTAATGTATCCATGATGAATAGAAGTGTGTATAAAATATACCATAGACAAGTGGAGTTCAGTTCCAACTTTCGGAACCCCAAACGCATGTTTTGGGAAAACCAAGTGCGGTCGTGGCAAATCAGAATATCCTGTGGCCAAACATCTCAATTCATAAGTCTATGGATGGTATCTCTTCCACTAACATTAACTTTAAATGAACTATATGTGTCGTACCTGGTTTTCAGTCTCTGACAAGTGGTTATGGTAATGCCAGTTTTCAGTTTTATATACGTGACGATGTCTGCTTTCTGTGTATCTGGGTCAATACGAGACACAAAAAAAGAAGCAGGAGGTGCCGTTTTTATAGCTTTCAAATTAGCATCGCTTGATGCACCAATTAAGGGAGGCTTTCGTTGCTTCCGATGTGTAACCGGGATTATTATGATCCCCGATGAGTCTGGAGGTGGGATGGGGAAATCTCACCCGAAGGGCAAGATATTTGAACCAGACCCGAGGCTTGCCGAGGGTCTGATTCAAATATCTTGGCCCGAGGGTGAGATTTCCCCATTTCCACCTTCAGACTCATCGAGGATGATTTTTCTCCATGCAGCGATTACGTTAGCCAAGGGTAATCGGGAGTCACGTGCTGATTCAATCAACTCATTTTGTATTCGTTGTTTTGAGAAACTGATGACACCATCGGAAAGGGCATGCACAAGTTATGTATATACCAAAGGTATATACCACGAAATCGATTAGGAACGATGGCAGCTTGAGGGTTGAAGAGTTTTAGAGCACAGAACTTTGATCACACTGCATTCCGATGACGTCAATATGAATTAGTTTGTAGCAAGAAACTGATACGATATGCATAACGTCATAATAGCGTTATAAATGTATAACGTCACGTGGGTGGGTGGGATATATCTGTCTCTCCCTGCTATCTCACCCGGGACACACATATGTTACACATGCAGTGGGGGAGAAAAATCCACTCTCGCGGGAGGAGCCATTATTCGAAAACGTTTTGCGTTGGTTTGACAATAGAACAGACGCGTACGTGCGGTGGTTATGGTCGCTATCGGGTAATGTGGAACGACTTGGTGGACTGAAGGGTTTCGCGTTAACGGCATTTCTGAGTTGATCACTGGCCGATATTGCAACGCATTGCCCGGAACGATTATTGTGTTTGAGCCATTACCGTTAGATTGCCTAGACGTGACGGCTGAGTGAACACTGTCCTTTTCAGAACGTGAGTAGTTATCGCCACTCAACTTCTCTTTGTTAGCTACAGTCCCTGTGTTACCTTGATCAATGGGACCCAGTAATTCACCGAAATTTGTTGAGCGACTTTGTAGCTGCGTGAGCTCAACAATCTCTGCACTGAGTGCAGAAAACAATGTCATTTTTCAAGCACATTTTAAAGTTTTGTAGTTCATTAATATAATCTATACTCTCACAAAAGTTATTGCATGTTTTGAGTTTTTCGATCTGCGCCTTTAGGGCCGTCAGGTCTGTGTGCATTCTTGGAATGTCTACGTGTCGTATGTCGATGGGGGCAATTTAGATAAGTCATGGGCGACGAAGCAGGGCAGGTCACTCGGGTTAGTCTCGTGCAAAAGAATTAAAATATCCTTCATGTTATTAGCATTCTTATCTTACCCTTTGCGTTTGATAAGTCATGTGGAAGCTGAAGCCAGTTCCGCCAAAATAGATTTTGCTGATTCAATATCATTTCCCGAAAAATTCTCAACGCATAGTTTTATGATGGTATCAGTTGTTAAGGAAAAGATTTTATTCACAACAAAACAAAGTATCTTGTTAATTACGATAACCTCCGGTGTGTCGATGGAAGTCGCGGGTTCAGTGCCGTGAGAACGGTTCTCTGCAGTGGAGCCTGTCATTGAAGAATCAACAACTCCAGGTTCAGAAAAATGTTTCTTTTCACAGTTGGGATACAACAGCAAATTTCTGTTTCTCAATTTAACTTTCCATGTTGTCCTACAGTCCTTACACTTCATCTTTGAACATTTTATAGAATAAGTTTAATCTCGTTAATTATGGTGAATTTGAATAAAACATTTCCCAACTGACTTTCGATATATCGCCTGTAACCGCAGCTTCCGAATGGATCTACAGTTAAAACTAGAAGTCCTGTCATGAAATGCGCATAAATAACACGTTGATATGCGCGTTAATATACGCGTTATGGCTCAAGTAAAGCTAGCAAATTCTGTACATATGGCCTGTGCACAAGCAATGTTTCAGCCAATGGACCTCCGGGTAACCCGGAGGTCCATTGGCAGAAACATTGCATGTGTTTGCCTTGAGTAACCAAGAGAAACTGCCGTGCTTTGGATGCCATTCGATATGGCAATTGCGCGCAATCCCAACGCGCAATTAAGCCTAGATAAGCGCACTATTCGTGTCAGGACTTCTAGTTTTAACTGTAGATCAGAATGCGACGTTTCAATTGGTTGATTACGAAAATGGGCGGAGTTTAGTTCTCTGAAGAATCCATGACGTCAGGTGGAAAAACAATCTGTATGGAACACATGTCCCGTAGGGATTTTTAAATATGGAACTGGTGGAAAAGAAATAGGCGCGTAATAAAATGGGTCACCTACCTCCTTTATAGGAACCCCAAGCGGGCCGTAGGCCCGCAAATGGTTCCACATACCCAGTCAGATAAATGTGTTCCAGAACAGAATTCTCTATAGCCGTCAATGTGATTTTTGAAGTGGACAGTAAATTTCAGTGAAAAAACCACGTAACTTCCGGTGTCGAATTGCCCATGCAATTGCAATTGGTCTGGCCCCCTCTGGGAATCAAATGTTTTTTGTTTCGCCTCAAAGCTTTGCGTGATAGATTGGCCTACGTATCTACACTTCAGGGGTAACCAGGTCTTCTCAACCGAGAACCGCGACAAATCAGCGGCCGGCCAAAGTGTTACTATTATTACTCGAGTTCTGCCCTTCTGGAGGTTTGTTAATATGCTCAGCTGATGATCTCATCATTTCAGATCGAACTCTCAGTCCTGATTTCGTTGCAGCTTGTCTGCCAGTGATAACCTCAATCGAAAAAAAACGTACATACAACCGATAATATAACTGATAATTGTTGTTGTATTGGTGCGATTGTATACAGATATGCATTGACACGTACCTCGTGAAATATCAAGATGAACAGAAACTCAGTTGTTGAATTATCCGAATGTTAAGGTGTTGTAAAAGTAAGGAAAAGTTTGCTTGAAAAAAGGGTATACGGACGTTTCGTCCGCAAGCCGAGTCGTCCGCTTGTCAAGGAAAATATTGTCTGCACATTTTCTACATTTCGAACAAGACACCCACCCCCTACTAACGTGTGACATTTCCCCAGACTAAGCCCAATATTCTCACATATAAAGCCTCCTGATGTTGTATTTGTGTTAAGAGTGTGATGCCCAACATCATCTTTAAGGTTTGAAACACAAATGATGTCATATATTGGCTGATATATTGATATGTTTTTAAAAAATTGCACAAGTTGGAAATGCACATTGTTGGTGCACTCAAGAGACTTACCCACCCCGCATCACGTCTTGCAAAATTTTGCCCCCCCCCCCCCCCCAGGAACCCCCTCCCCCTGGAATAATTGCAAAATTATAAGATTATGTTACGGAACTTAATATAACAATTTTTGATGCATTTCTTAATATAATTATAACACGTTTTGATGCGTTTCTTAATATTATTAATTCCTATAATACATTTGCTAATAATTTCGTGATTATTCATTGTAAAGCACCGGTGATGCTCTTCCAAGAATAATTGCAAAATTATAAGATTATGTTGCAGAATTTTAATAAACCATAAATTTTGATGCGTTTCTTAATATAATTAATTCTTATAATACATTTGCTAATAATTTTGCTATTATTCATTGTAAAGCGACGGTGCGCCTCAATGAATACTTGCAAAATTATAAGATTATGTTGCAGAACTTAATATAACAAATTTTGTTGCATTTCTTAATATAATTAATTCTTATAATACTTATGCTAATAATTTTGCAATTATTCACTGTAAGGTGCCGGTGGAGCTCTTCAATGAAAAATTGCAAAATTATAAGATTATGTTGTGGAACTTAATATACCATACATATACTTTAAGAGCTTTTACTGTAATAATATAATTTTTATTGGTAATCCATTGAATAAACAGTAATTAAAATTTATTAGATGGCTGGATAGTTTATTTTGTTCTGACATTTCTGTTTTCAGAATTTCATACACATATATGAAATTTAATGCAAGGAGGTACATTAAGATATATTACAATGGAGGTACATTAAGATATATTACAATAGGTAATATACAATAAATTATACAATAAAATTATTATATAAATAAAAAATGATTCAAAATGCAATACTTGAATACTTTCCCCCAGCGAACGAGTTTTGGACGTGTTGGGTATAAATGTAGAGGACGACTTGGGTAAAATTGCAGCGGACGATTTGGTTAGCAGACGAAATGGGTGTAATTCAAAAAAGTGATACTGACAGGTTGCTTTCAGTCCCGTTAGAAACCAAAACAAAGTAATAATGTGTTACTTTTTGGTGCATCTGTATTTCTGAACAGTGCTTCGTAGTTTCAAAAACTAAAAAATGGAAAATAATAACCCTTTTGGATATTTACCGCCATTGAAAATGGCATGTCATCTTTTTTCGGGAACTGGGGGAATCTTCGGCCTGGGGAGAACTAGGCCCAAGGAAGATTCATCCAAAAGAAAAGCAGTACACATCTGTTAGGATATTTTAGATACGCTACGATATTCGTTTTAACTCCTGAAAATAATTCTTAAAAAAAATATTAATAGATTGTTCGATATTAATTGAAAAAATATTAATATAATATATCGTTGAGCAATTATCTCTGCAGTAAATTCACATTCAATGTGTCTGTAATAGGGCCTAATTAACGTCTCTCATCTGTTAGAATGATATCCAATCACTTCGGCTCCAAGTCATTTCGTCCTCTGGTCAATTCGACCTCAAAGTCATCTCTGTCCTAGTCACTTTGGTCCCTTGGTCATTTCGGCACCATTTTAAGTGCAGAGATCTATAAAGATCAGTGCATAGTTCATGTTTAGAAATAATGGGTAATTACCTTTATTAAGTAATGTTCAGTTATTTGTATTTACATAGTGTACAGAACAGTTATACATGACATTAAAAATTATCCATGTGTTCAATTTTACATACATTTAAGATGCTATCTGTATAAGTAAGAGAAATTATTTTACTTTGAAATTTTGCAAAGTACCGGAATATGCAGTCATTTATTCATATTGTTATGCACAATTCCTAGTCACCTTCCAGTTTGAGGTTCACAGGGTTTCTTTTTTTCTGAAACAACCACCAAACTGCGATTTTGATACTACCATGAATATGTCCACATTTTCTAAAACACAGAGCAGAATCCTTGTAGTTATGCGCAATTCCTAGTCCCCTTCCAGTTCGATGTCCACGGGGGTCTGATCCCAGTGCCCCACTTCCAAGGCGTACACTCAAACCAAATCACATTACTTACCCTCGCTTCCGGCTCTCATAGATTCATAAGCAAATAAAATTATTCAGGTCACAAGTGATTTCAAATCCCACATAGTCCATGTGCATCTTCGACATGCTGAAACTTTTCTTTTATTTATTCATCATGAAAGAAAATCTACTAGACATATATCATGTATACCTGAATATCTAATTGAGAGATATATATGTTGAAAAAAAATTAAATAGAAAAATGTTAAAATTCAAACAATATTTGAAAATATTTAAAGAGGCCGAAATGACCTGGTATATTGGGGCTGAATTGACCTGAGGCTGTAATGACTGGGGTCAAAATGACTTGGGGCCAAAGTGACTGGAATTCGTGAGAATTGCTTCCAAACTGTCCTCCAACAATTTGACCCAAACTGGATACTAATATAACCCAAACCATCCTTTGGCAATTTGCCCCAAACTGTTCTCCAGAATAGGGACACATGATTCTTATTGATTTATTTATTGGGGTTTAATGACACTTCGATAGCCAGGGTCACTTCATGTCGGACAGTTTTACAGGTGGGAAAAGCCAGAGAGAACCACAGAGCAATTACAAACATCTAACGTACAAACAGCACACATGCTGGGTTAGCATTGGTTGAAGACAAGTGTACGATTGACATGCAGTATGCCTTGGTACACAATGGCACTACGTGGGCAGTGGGAATGAAGTGTATTGCCCAAGGAAACAAAGTGGTTGCCACAGGTGGTATTTGATAGAGGACCCTTTGGCTTGCAGCCTTCACCTCTAAGTACTGAGCCCTTTAACCTTCAAAACTGTATAGTACCAGCTAAAACATTTTGTAGAATGACCACATGAAAATTTCACAAGTACATAGTTTCATTATTAGTTTGTGATATTTGTTTTTGCTGTACAGTGGAACCCTGTTAATTGAAGAGCCACTTTGCCAATAACATTATTCAATTAGCAGGAGTATTCAATTAACAGGGATTGCGTCACTTTCCTGTATTCCAGAGATAAACTTAGCATTTATTCTATTATATTTTGTTTGACAGAGCTCCATGAGCTCTGTCAAACAAGATATAATAGATTAAATGCCTGTATTGAATGTACTGAGGCCAAATTGGTCTATAACCAAAGGAAAACTGGGAAGAGTCAGGGCAATTTCTCAACATGTTACAAGATTTTTTATTCAATTAACAGGAGATTACTCTATAACCTATATTCAATTACCAGGTCAAATTTGTACTGGAGGTAAATGGTTTTGTGTTGGGAAATTATATTCTATTAACAGGGATACAGTTAAAACTAGAAGTCCTAACATGAAATGCGCACAAATAGCACGTCGATTTGCGCGTTAATCTATGCGTTATGACCATAGTAAGGCTATCATATTCTGTACATATGGCCTGTGCACAAGCAATGTTTCAGCCAATGGACCTCCGGGTGACCCGGAGGTCCATTGGCAGAAACATTGCCTGTGTTTACTATGAGTAATCAGGAGAACCTGCCATATTTTGGATGCCATTCGATATGGCAATTGCGCGCAATTCCTAAACGCAATTAAGCCTAGATAAGCGCACAATTCGGGACAGGACTTCTAGTTTCAACTGTATACAATTAAGATATATCCAATTAAGTGGGCACAACTGTATACCCCCCCCCCCCCCCCCCCCCACACACACACACACACCAATTAAAACCATCATTCAAAGGTCTTGGATTCAGCAAATTTGATTTCTTTATTTATTGGGTTTAACAACAATTTTTACAGCCAGGGCCACCCAACAGTTTTACTGGGGGAGGAACCCAGCCAGAGCACCCAGAGAGAACTACCGAGCAACAATGACAAGCAACTGTCAGCTTCTCAACATTGTAACTCCAAGCAAGCAGGGTTAGCATTGGGGGAAGACAAGTGCACCATCGATGTGCAGTACGCCTTATTTCAGTTGCCGCAATTGGGATTCGAGCTGAGAACCTCTCACAGCTTGTTTTGGGAAGGTTTTTTTTGTTCCAGCTTCATTAAGGTTTGTTTCATATCGCACTTGTAATTTTGTCATAATTAGTAATCATAAATCCTTAATATAAAACAATAGAAAAAATGCATAGAATATTTAAAAAAAAAAAATTCTGTGAGGATTTGACCTCAAGAGGTGATGACATTCGACCACGACTGAGACCGAATATTCTAAGAAAAAGTATGAGGGCTGAATCTTCCTGTGACTGAATCTTCATGAACCCCTTTTTTCAAACTAAATTGCCCATTACTTATAAAGCACCATAACTAAGGCAAAAACAATACTATGAAATTTCCAAGTCTGAAATTCTATAAATTCCAAATAAATTTACACAAATTATATAGCAAAATGAAGGATGTGGTGTATAGTATGTGTGCATCTCACACACTGACACACAGTCGCCATCAGATATCAGCGGATCCTGAAAGTGTGCTATCGGTACCATATTTGTACCATAATTGATAATAATAAAATAATATTTCATAAGAACAACAAACACAGGAATTCAAAATGCAGCCTCAAGGCAGTATGGTGGTGAATGCCAATGCTGCCCCATTGTCCTTGAAAGGGGGAGTCCTTTACAAAATAGGTTTTTGTTTTGTGATACTCTAGATACTCCCCATTTTTAGCTCAGCTTTGACAAAGTCATATTTAAGGTTGTGTCATAGCCCGTTGTCCGTCTGTTTGGGAACAACAATTCAATACGACTCCAGCTTCCGTCTGTTTGGGAACAACAATTCAATACGACTCGGGCTAGAGGTTGTATTTATGAACCGATCTTTACCAAACTTCTTGGGTACCTTTGTTATCACCGTGGGACGAGAACGAGTGTTTTTGGGTGCGGTCCAAAATGCAAGATGGCCTCCAGCAGCCATTTTGTACATAAATTAGTGCAATCAGTGTTTTGTACAGAACTTCTGTATGAAAGTTCTGATTTGAACAAATTTTTATATGAATGTTTAGTAACATGGAGTACATCACATATAATTAAGGTTTTTTTCTCGTGCTGAAATTATGCAAATTAGATGAACTTTAATTTATTCAGTGCTACTGACATGTATACCCAGTAAGTGCACATGCCAATACGGCTCGGGCTAGGCTGTATTTATGAACTGATCTTCATGAAACTTCTTGGGTACCTTTGCTATCACCTTGGGATGAGAATGAGTGTTTTTGGGTGCGGTCCAAAATTCAATATGGCTACCAGTGGCCATTTTGTACCGAAATTAGGTACAATCAGTTTTTTGTACAGAACTTCTATACAACTTGGGCTAGAGACCGTAATTATGAATCGATCTTTACAAAATTTCTTGGGTACCTTTGTTATCACCATGGGGTTAGAATGAGTGTTTTTGGGGGGAGTCCAAAATTCTAGATGGCCGCCGGCAGCTATTTTGTACTGAAAATGAAATTACTGCAATCAGTTTTTTGTACAGAACTTCTGTATGAAAGTTCTGATTTGAATAAATTTGTGTATGATTGTTTAGTAACATGGAATACATCACATAAAATACGGGTTTTTTTCTTGTACAGAAATTATGCAAATTAGACAAACTTTGATTTATTCAGTACTACTTATACACAGTAAATACACATGTCAATACGGTTCGGGCTAGGGGCTGTATTTATGAACCGATCTTCACCAAGCTTCTTGGGTACCTTTGTTATCACCTAGGGACGAGAATGAGTGTTTTGGGGTGCGATCCAAAATTCAAGATGGCTGCCAGAGGCCATTTTGTACCAAAATTAGATACAATCAGTTTTTTTTGTACACAACTTCTATACGGCTCAGGCTGGAGGCTAGAGCCCGTATTTATGAACCAATCTTTACGAAACGTCTTGGGTACCTTTGTTATCACCGTAGGATGAGAGCGAGTGTTTTTGGGTCAAGTTCGAAATTCAAGATGGCCACTAGCAGCCATTTTGTACCAAAATTAGTGCAATCAGTTTTTTGTACAGAACTTCTGTATGAAAGTTCTGATTTGAATAAATTTTTGTATGAATGTTTAGTAACATGGAATACATCACAAAAAATACTGTATAATACAGGTTTTTTTCTCTTGCAGCAATTATGCAAATTAGATGACCTTTGATTTATTCAGTGCTTCTTATACACTGTAAGTGCACATGTCAATATGCTAAGGCTGGAGGCTATATTTATGAACCGATCTTCATGAAACTTCTTGGGTACCTTTGTTATCACCTTGGGATGAGAACAAGTGTTTTTGGGTGCGGCCCGAAATTAAAGATGGCTGCCGGCTTTCACACTGTTGCTTACTGAGGTGAAGTCACTTTACCATTACCAGGCTACCTACTAAATACCAAAGGGAAGATTTTTCAGTGCACTCTTATTACTTCAGTGCCCACAATTCTCAAATATGGCATTAAAACCAATCACATATTTATACTGCTTACATCTATTCACATAATCAGAATACACCATCAGGGGTGCATTAGCTCAGTAGGTAGAGGTGCAGACTGCAAGCTGAGAGCTCCTCGGTTCGAATCCACCTGCGGCAACAGCTTTGTGTCCTTGGGCAAGACACTTCACCCCCACTACCCATGTGGGGAAAAGGTATGCTGTGTACTAAGGCATACTGCATGTTCTTGGTGCACCTGTCTTCGAACAAGGCTAACCCAGCTTGTGTAGTATGTTGGGGAGCTCACAGTTGCTTGCCATTGCTCAGTGGTTCTCCTGGGGTACTCTAGTTTCCTCCATCCATAAAACTGCCATGGTCACAATAAGCTGTTGTGCAGATAAATGTGACCTTAAACACCAATAAATAAATAATAAAAAGAACACACCACCTCATACCCGTTTGGACTCTCCAGTTTTCATTCACCTTGGTATCCCTCGGTTTGCCTTGGTGTTTAGTATGCCCGCCAGAAAAGGAGTGATTTCTTTTTCTAAAAGAGCAAAACAAGAAACAGTAATTTTTAACAGGTAGTAACGAAATAATTTTCATGAAGCGCACACTTTTATCTTAGTTAATAGCTGAAAAAAATGCAGGGTGATATTTGCAAATCTTATTTTATTACTGGCACCAGGTACTGGTAATGAAAATTGCTGTTTGTCATCAATACTTGATCAAGTTTCTGACAAAGCACATTATACTATTCCAGTATGTTAGCGACTGGACATAAGCGCACAATTTGATGTTGGTTTACCACTATATACTGGTGCTTAGCCAGGAAATCTAAGTTACATGTAGGGGCAAGCAGGGACCGATCAGGACTATTTAAAATACGCGCTAGCCTCGGAGCCTATTTTTTCAATTCATACGCCAGATTTCAATTTACGGAGTCACACTGCTGTTTGTAACACACACAGCAAGTATGTAATAGCTCTCATCATTTTCATTTAGTACACTATAGCAAACATTAATCTTCACTGTGGTTTCTGATCAAGTCTTGGCTGCCTATTTAGGCAGCCAAGACTTGATCAGAAACCACAGTGAAGATTAATGCTTGGTAATTAAGACTTGAAGTATTAACTTAAGCACTCTACAACAATGATAAATGATAATCATATATATAATACATGTAAGAGTGTCTCTCTCGATTATCCATCGAAAGAATATCAAAATATGATCTGAGAAGTTACGCGCCAACTGTGAAGCCTATTTCTGAGATTTAAGAGCCAGGCCCTGATGTTTCAGAACCAAATACGCACTGGCGCATGCCCAGGTCGGTCCCTGGGCAAGAGTAATATCTAGTGGGAGTGGGGCCGGGTAATAAAGAATATGATGCACCGAATCACCTGAGCCACATAGAAGTGAGATAGGGGTGAGGACAAGAGGGTGTCTGACCCTCTCATCAGTGGAGGGGTCGGGTGCACCTCCCCCCACCCCCACCCCTCCACCCCCCCCCCCAAAAAAAATAAATAAATTTGAAATTCAAGACAGTAAAACACAATTACCTTGACTCTGTGTCCATTTGTGTCCATAATAAGTTGCGAACAAGCATAAATATCTAGATATTAAAATGTCTTTTGGGATGTTCATTATATGGGTTAACAGGAGAGAGGGGTGGGGGCATGAATGAAATTGGGGACCGAATATTCTTAGAAAAAGTATGAGGGCTGAATCTTCCTGTGACTGAATATTCATGAACCCCTTTTTTTTAAACTAAATTGCCTATTACGTATAAAGCACCATAACTAAGGCAAAAACAATACTATGAAATTTACAAGTCTGAAATTCTATAAATTCCAAATAAATTTACACAAATTATATAGCAAAATGAAGGATGTGGTGTATAGAACCCCAAAAGTATGTGTGCACCTCACGCACTGATACACAGTCGACATCAGACATCAGCGGTTCCTGAAAGTGTGCTATCGGTACCATATTTGTGCCATAACTGATAATAATAAAATAATATTTCATTAGAACAACAAACACAGGAATTCAAAATGCAGCCTCAAGGCAGCATGGTGGTGAATGCCAACACTGCCCCATTGTCCTTGAAAGGAGGAGTCCTTTGCAAATAGGTTTTTGTTTTGTGATACTCTGGATACTCTCCATTTTTAGCTCAACTTTGACAAAGTCAAATTTAAGGTTATGTCATGGCCCATTGTCCGTCTGTTCGGGAACAGCAATTCAATACAGCTCGGGCTAGAGACTGTATTTATGAACCGATCTTTACGAAACTTCTCGAGTACCTTTGTTATCACGTGGGACGAGAACGAGTGTTTTTGGGTGCGGTCCAAAATTCAAGATGGCCACCGGCAGCCATTTTGTACAGAAATTAGTGCAATCAGCGTTTTTGTACAGAACTTCTGTATGAAAGGTCTGATTTGAATAAATTTTTGTATGAATGTTTAGTAACATGGAGTACATCACATATAATACAGGTTTTTTTCTCGTTGTGAAATTATGCAAATTAGATGAACTTTAATTTATTCACTGCTACTTACATGTTTCCCCAGTAAGTGCACATGTCAATACGGCTTGGGCTAGGCTGTACAGTATTTATGACCTGATCTTCATGAAACTTCTTGGGTACCTTTGTTATCACCTTGGGATGAGAATGAGTGTTTTTGGGTGCAGTCCAAAATTCAAGATGGCTACCAGTGGCCATTTTGTACTGAAATTAGGTACAATCAGTTTTTTGTACAGAACTTCTATACAACTTGGGCTAGAGGCCGTATTTATGAACCGATCTTTACGAAATTTCTTGGGTACCTTTGTTATCACCATGATGTTAGAATGAGTGTTTTTGGGTGGAGTCCAAAATTCTAGATGACCACCGGCAGCTATTTTGTACTGAAATTACTGCAATCAGTTTTTTGTACGGGACTTCTGTATGAAAGTTCTGATTTGAATAAATTTTTGTATGATTGTTTAGTAACATGGAATACATCACATAAAATACAGGTTTTTTTCTTGTACAGAAATTATGCAAATTAGATGAACTTTGATTTATTCAGTGCTACTTATACACAGTAAGTACACATGTCAATACGGATTGGGCTAGGGGCTGTATTTATGAACGGATCTTCACCAAACTTCTTGCATACCTTTGTTATCACCTAGGGACGAGAACGAGTGTTTTGGGATGCGATCCAAAATTCAAGATGGCTGCCAGTGGCCATTTTGTACCAAAATTAGGTCCAATCAGTTTTTTGTACACAACTTCTATACGGCTCAGGCTAGTGGCCATGTCAATATGCTAAGGCTGTAGGCTGTATTTATGAACCGATCTTCATGAAACGTCTTGGGTACTTTTGTTATCACCGTGGGATAAGAGCGAGTGTTTTTGGGTGCAGTTTGAAATTCAAGATGGCCACTAGCAGCCAATTTGTACTAAAATTAGTGCGATCAGTTTTTTTGTACAGAACTTCTGTATGAAAGTTCTGATTTGAATAAATTTTTGTATGAATGTTTAGTAACATGGAATACGGTTAAAACTAAAAGTCCTGTCCTGAAATGCGCACAAATAGCACGTCGATATGCATGTTAATCTACGCGATATGACCATAGTAAGGCAATCAAATTCTGTAAATATGGCCTGTGCACAAGCAATGTTCAGCCAATGGACCTCCGGGTAACCCGGAGGTCCATTGGCAGAAACATTGCCCGTGTTTGCTATAAGTAACCAGGAGAACCTGCCGTGCTTTGGATGCCATTCGATATGACAATTGTGCGCAATTCATACGCGCAATTAAGCCTAGATAAGCACACAGTTCGTGACAAGACTTCTAGTTTTAACTGTACATCACAAAAAATACTGTATAATACAGGTTTTTTTCTCTTGCAGACATTTTGCAAATTAGATGACCTTTAATTTATCAGTGCTACTTATACACTGTAAGTGCACATGTCAGTACGCTAAGTCTGGAGGCTATATTTATGAACCGATCTTCATGAAACTTCTTGGGTACCTTTGTTATCACCTTGGGATGAGAAGGAGTGTTTTTTGGGTGTGGCGGCCCGATATTAAAGATGGCTGCCAGCTTTCACACTGTTGCTTACTGAGGTGAAGTCACTTTACCATTACCAAGCTACCTACTAAATACCAAAGGGAAGATTTTTCAGCGCACTCTTATTACTTCAGCACCCATAATTCTCAAATATTGCATTAAAACCAATCACATACTAGTACTGCTTAAATCTATTCACATAATCAGAATACACCATCAGGGGTGCATTAGCTCAGTAGGTAGAGGTGCAGACTGCAAGCCGAGAGATCCTCGGTTCGAATCCCACCTGCAGCAACAGCTTTGTGTCCTTGGGCAAGACATTTCACCCCTACTACCCATGTGGGGGGCAAGGTATGCTGTGTACTAAGGCATACTGCATGTTTTTGGTGCACCTGTCTTCAAACAAGGCTAACCGTGCTTGTGTAGTATGTTGGGGAGCTCACAGTTGCTTGTCATTGCTCAGTGGTTCTCCTGGGTACTCTAGTTTCCTCCATCCATAAAACTGCCATGGTCACAATAAGCTGTTGTGCAGATAAATGTGACCTTAAACACCAATAAATAAATAATAAAAAGAACACACCACCTCATACCCGTTTCTATCCTGTTTTCCTTCACCTTGGTATCCCTCGGTTGCCTCGGTGTTTAGTATGCCCGCCAGAAAAGGAGTGATTTCTTTTTCTAAAAGAGCAAAACAAGAAACGGTAATTTTTAACAGGTAGTTACGAAATAATTTTCATGAAGCGCACAATTTTATGTTAGTTAATAGCTGAAAAAAATGCAGGGTGATATTTGCAAATCTTATTTTATTACTGGCACCAGGTACTGGTAATGAAAATTGTTGTTTGTCATCAATACTTGATCAAGTTTCTGACAAAGCTCATTATACTATTGCAATATGTTAGCTACTGTACATAAGCACACGATTTGATGTTAGTTTACCATTATACTGGTGCTAAGCCAGGATATCTAAGTTACATGTAGGGGCAAGAGTAATACATGTATCTAGTGGGAGTCATAAAGAATATGATGCACAGAATCACCTGAGCCACATAGCAGTGAGATAGGGGTGAGGACAAGAGGGTGTGTGACCCTCTCATCAGTGGAGGGATCTGGTGCACCCCCCCCCCCCAAAAAAAAAAAAAACAAAAAAAAACAACAAAATTTGAAATTCAAGACAGTGAAACACAATTACCTTGACTCTGTGCTGCTGTGTACTGGTCACTTTCTGTGGGTGGGCAATATTTCTGCGGATGCAATGATATTAGTTTTCAAACATTGTTTACAGCAATAATCGTCCAAAATTTAATTAATGAACCACAGGATACAATTCGGTGCTTCAGTAATTAAAATTTTATTGATGATGATTTTCTATTACCTGGAAAAAACATGCATGGACATCATGTACTGCCCATGCAAGGATTATGACCAGCAACTGTACTGTACAGTTAAAACTAGAAGTTCTGTCACGAACTGTGCGCTTATCTAGGCTTAATTGCGCGTAGGACTTGCGCGCAATTGCCATATCGAATGGCATCCAAATCACAGCAGGTTTTCCTGATTACTCATAGCAAATACGGGCAATGTTTCTGCCAATGGACCTCCGGGTTACCCGGAGGTCCATTGGCTGAAACATTGCTTGTGCACAGGCCATATTTACAGAATTTGATAGCCTCACCATGGTCATATCGCGTAGATTAACGCGCATATCGACGTGCTATTTGTGCGCATTTAAGGACAGGACTTTTAGTTTCAACTGTATGTCTGTGTCACTGCTATGAGCAGGGACTAATCTAAATGGGTGGGTGTGTTTACAAATATTCATATTTTTTAACACCTGATAACAAAGTAATATAAATTTATAAACAACCACACAATTGACTTTTAATTACAATACTCCTAATTCCTATTAAACATATATGAATGTTTATTAATTTTGTGGAATTTTTACACTGTGTATGAAGCTTATTTGGGCCTGTATGTTTGTTAAAATTGCCCTTCCACTACGGAGAACTTTTTGAAATCAGTCTACACTGGATTGTGTGGTATTCCTTTGTGTAAGACAGTGTATTCATTGTAATAATATTCATGCATAAGTTCATGTTCTTGGTTTGTTTTAGGTCTCATAATCTACAGAATAGCTTGGATGGAGGTGTATTCCATCACTTGAGTGCAAGAAGGCTAGCATAAACCTTGTTGCACTCCAGGGACAAATTTATCAATTTTAATAACATGGGTAAAATATCGGACATGAACCGTTTAATTTTTTTTTTTTTTTAGCTCACTTCGACAAAGTCAAGCAGGGCTTATCTAATCACTCTCCATCCATTGTCCATCCATCTGTGATCCATCAACACCATGTTTTGGTCAATTCAATTTAAAGTTTGTGTGAGTAATGGTACCAAATGGGTATTACATTTTTGTTTAACTCAACATGCCCAGCCCCATAGGGAGGGGGTGGGGTAAAATGCTCCCAAAATATTTTTAAAATCTTATGAACCAGTGGGTACAGTGACTTTATATTCGTTATGGAACTACCTTTTGAGGTGCAGAATCATGCTTGTTCAAACGTACTTTGTGAAGCAATGTTTGGCTTTGTAATGGCAGTGGTTAGATTTTTGGTACCACCCAAAATTTCTATTTTCCGAACCGATGGTCCGATTTGAATGAAATTCAGTATCGTGGTAATATTGGGTCATAAGTACTTAACTCATGCAAAAAAAACCCTGCATCCCCATGGGAACCCCAGGAGCAAAAAATAGAAATGTTTTCAAACTCCCATGTTTCCCAAACCACTTGGAACAGAGAACTGCTATGTGGTATGAAGCATCCTTAGAACCAGTAGAATTGAATGGTAAAAAAATGCCCTCTGTTGTTGTTAGAGAGTTCTGCAGAGGGCATCAGAATAATGTTGGTGGAGCATTTTTGCAAACATTTTAGAAAATCTTTTCTCAAGAACCAATGTTCAGAATTTTTTGATATTTGGTATACAGCATCCATAGAGGGGTCAGATACAAGTTTGTTAAATGAAGCCCATTCGTTCATATTTGGACTCAATGCAGGAGCCCAAATTTTATGGGGAATTTTCTTTAAAAATCTTCTTCAGAACCACGAGTCAGAATTTTTTAATGTTTGGTACCCTCATTGTTATGATGGTCAGATTCAAGATTGTTCAAACCAAGTCTCTATGTTAATATTTGGGCTTCCTTTGGTAGCCCAAATTTAACTTAGGGCTGTATGGAGAAGTTTTTTTTTAAAATCTTCTTCTTCAGATCCACCAGTCAGAATGCTTTCGTATTTGGTATACAACATCTCTAAGGGGGAGGGGTGGGGGTGGGGGTGAGATTCAAGTTTGTTCAAATCGGGTCTGTAGGTTAAAGTTTGGGCTCACTATGGTAGCCCAAATTTTAACTTTGTGCAATATGAGGAAATTTCTTTAAAATTTTGTTCTTCAGATCCACCAGTCAGAATGCTTTCATATTTGGTATACAGCATCTCTAAGGAGATCAGATTCAACTTTTTTCAAATCGAGTGCCTGGGTTGATATTTGAGCTCCCTATGGGAGCCGGAATTGGCCAAGTAGCTGAAGAATTAGACATTTTTTATTCAGTACCCTCAAGAGGTGAGGAGTAATCTACATAGGTTGTATCAAGGTGCTTGAGAGGGGAGCTCCACATTTTACCTCATAATCAACTAAAGGAAAGGCATGATGCTTGGACTGTTTTTGTCACTCCTGAGGGGCTCAAAGATTTGCAGTGTATCCTATGGAGATGGATTGCTTAATGTAGATTCATTCTTGGACTCTTATATCGTGTTCTGTTCTCTGTTTATATCGTGTTCTGTTCAAGGTGAGCGCTTCAGGCCCTGTGGGGCTTCTTGTTTATTTATTTATTGGGTTTTAACAACACTTTCGAAAGCCAGCAGCTACAAGTTTCTTCTCTCCTTGAACCAAGCATCTCGCCCAACTGCAGCACTCATGGTCCACTGAGTTTTTAGCTCACCTGACTTTCAGTCAGGGTGACGTGTAGTGATCACTTGCCGTCTGTCGTCCGTCGTCCGTGAACATGGTGTTTGCGTCTTCTCCTCCAAAACTGATTAATCATTTAAGTGAAATGTGAGATGCTTGTTTGTTATGACATTGCATTTTGATTTTGCTTAAATCAAGTTGCCCTGCCCCCGGTAGGGCCATGCCCCAAAATTTTGCCTAAATCTTAAAAAAATCTTCTCGTGAACCAGGAGTAGCAGAGATTCGATATGTGGTGTGCTGCTTCCTTTTGAGGTGTAGACTCAGTTTTGTTCAAGAGAAGTTTGTGGGTCTTTATTTGCCTTCATTATTGGAGGGCATGTATTTTTGCCTCGCCCAAAATTTCTGTTTTTCGAACCAAGAGGCTGATTTGAACCAAATTTAATTTTTGGTTTTATTTGATCATAAGTAATTAATTTATGCCCAAAAATATTTTCCCATCCCCCCATGGGAACCGCAGGAGCTAAAAATAGAACAAAATTCAAAACGCACATATCTCCAAAACTACATGGCACTGAGAATTCTTATTTGGTGCGAAGCTTCCTTGGGACCAACAGAATGGAATGGTCTAAGCAAATTTCTGTCAGGTCAATCATGGGGTACTTTTTCGTGACTTTGAAAAAATGCTTAGTCAGCGTTCTGTAACACTGTGGGTAATGAAGAAAGCATTTAAGACTCTTCTTCACCCAATTCACTCCTCCAAAACCTTTCAGATTTCACATATACCATCTTTGCAAGATTTTTTTACACGTTTATTGAAATCAAATCCCTGGGTCCATATTTGGCCTCTATGGGAGTCCAAATGTTGAAATTAGTGCAGTATGAGGAATATTCTTTAAAAATCTTTTTCTTCAGACCCACCAATCAGAATCTTTTGATATTTGCTGTGCACCATCATTAGGCGGGTGAGATTTAAGTTTCTTCAAGCCAAGCCTATATTTTGGCTCACCAGGGTTTTGCAAATTGCGAGAACGGTGATTTCATTCCTCTGATGTTCTTGCAAATGCTTGTTAAGAAGATCCATATTTACCATTCCCCCAAAAAAGGCCAAAATTATAAGCATTTTTTCATCAGATAAAATTTAATAAAATTAAATTAATTTTAGAGCTGAAATGATTAAAGGGTTTTCGTGATTGATTAATCGCATGGGTTAACCTTGGTTAACCGATTAATCACTTGCCCCAATAGGTAGCTGAATAATTGCTGTACCGTTGACCATTTATATAATTAAAACTTTACTCAGCATAATGGACAAAACCGGGCAGCACCATATACAAACATGTCCATTCAAATTTTATTATATTTTCAATTTTTGTCTCAAAACATAGCTTATGACCCCTCATTGGAACAAGCTCACTGAGCTTGTTCCAATGGGGGGGGGGGGCATAAGCTATGTTTTTGAGACAAACATTGAAAATCTTTAGAATTTCTTGTGCAAGTATCGTCTGCTACCTGCATTTGGTGAAGGGTTGAGAATGACCGTTTTCAGCTACTGATACAGTATAATGATCATGCAAGTGAACAAGTATTTTGGCACGTAACTGACATGCATTTCTCTGTCTCATGCAATTGATGTGAGCCAGTGTGACAATGTTTGCCTGTTTTGGAGCAAGTTTGTTCCATAGTTAACCCATACAGGGTATTTTTTGTTTTTAAAAATTTGATTAACAGTTTCCATCTTGGTTTCAAAAAGTGATGATAAATAGTGAATATAAGCTTACCCAATATGAAAGAAAAATTGTTAGCAATTGGACATTTTTGTATAGCATTTTGCGATGTGAATCCAGCCATCAAATGCCCTGCCATATAGTACCGTACTTCAAAAGTAACGGTTAACCGATCAATTACTTTTTTTTATCAATCAAGATATTGATCATTGGTTAGTCGATTAATCGGTGTGAGCCAGTGTGAGATTCAAGTTTGTTTACGCCAAGTCCCTGGGTTCATATTTGGGCTCACTGTGGGAGATTCAAGTTTGTTTACGCCAAGTCCCTGGGTTCATATTTGGGCTCACTGTGGGAGCCTGAATTATAACTTAGTTCAAAATGAGGAATATTCTTCAAAAGTATTCTTCACATTCAGCAGTCAGAATGTTTTGATATATACAGTATCCTTAGGGAGGTGAGATATAAGTTTGTTAAAGCCAAGTCCCTGGGTTCATATTTGGTCTTCCTGTAGGAGCCCGAATTGTACCAAAATTTCTATTTTCCAAATTGAGAGGCTGATTTGAAGCAAATTTGATATGATGGGCTTATTGGGTCGTAAGTACCTAATTTACGCCAAAACATTTTCCTGTGGCCCTGTGGGAACTGCAGGATCTAAATATAGAAAAAATTTAAAACGCCCATATCTTCAAAACTACATGGCACTGAGAATCTTTATTTTGTGTGACGCTTCCTTACGAACAGCCGAAAAGAATGGTCAAAAAAAATTGCCATCAGTTTTATCATAGGGAAGTTTTCCAGGACTTATGCGGAGTCATCATTTTAGTAATGGGAAAAACATTAAAGAATCTTCTTCTCCCATACCACTGCTCCAAAGGCTTTCATATTTTGCATATAACATCTTTGGAAGATTTATTCACATGTTTGCTGAAATCAAATCCCTGGGTCCATATTTGGGCTCTCTATGATTAGATTAGTGCAATATGAGGAATATTTTTTAAAAATCTTCTTCTGATCTACTCTTCAGAATATTTTGATATTTGGGATGCTGCATCCTTAGAGGGGTGAGATTCAAGTTTGTTTGAGCCAAGTCCCCGGGTTCATATTTGGGCTCCCTGTGGGAGTCGAAATTACAACTTAGTTCAATAAGAGGAATATTCTTTAAAATCCAGTAGTCAGAATCTTTAGATATTAGTATATAGAAGCATCCTTAGGGATGTGAGATTCATCTTTGTTCAAGCCAAGTCCTTGGGTTCATATTTGGGCTCTCTGTGGGAGCCTGAATTATAACTTAGTTCAATATGAGGAATGTTCTTTAAAAATCCTTTTTTTTGAGATCCACCAGTCAGAATCTTTGGATATTTTGTATAAGCTTTTTTTATGAGGGGCAGATGCAACTAAATGTTCAAATAAATTCCCTGGGTTGATATTTAGGCTACCATGTCAGGTGAATGCCATCTGGCCCTCTGGGGGCTCTTGTTTGTTTTCTGTTTGACAACATTGCCCTGGCTCTTCTATCTGTATTTTTCATTTTAAGTTAGTCACTATTTTTATTTAGGCTTCCCAAATTTGTTACTGCATGTCTGTCTGTCTGTCCTTCGGATGAAATGTTTCTTTGCTTTTCATTTGCCTGGGTCAACATTTTAAATAATTTGCAGCTATCTTTCACCCTCCAACCTCCCCCCCCCCCCCCCCCCCCCCACACACACACACACACACATACACAAATCTGGGCTGGCAAGTATTGAGTATTTTATCAAAAAAGTGGTACTCAAGTACTACGAGTACTGAGTACTTTGGACCCAGCCTATCTCAAGTATATTAAACATCAAAGAATATATTATATACTTGAAACAAATACAGTACAGTGGCGGTGTACTGCTCACTTTCCATGGATGGGCAATATTTCCACGGATACAAATTCATACAATAATATTTGATGCCAAACACTAACTATAGGTATAATCATTAAAAATTTAAATAATGAAGCACCAGGTACAAATCGATGCTTCATCAATTAAAATTTTGTAGATGATGATTTTTATTGACTGGTAAATGCATGAGTGGACATCACTGCCCACACGTGTATTACAACCCGTCCACGGCGACTGTACTGTAACTTGTCCTCTTTGTGAACATATTTTCTTCAATTTCACTCCTTTTGACAGAATGCATGCCTGTGGGGATTAAAACCAAAATAGTGAAAGTGCACTTGTGGATATTTGCAGCACAAGCACAGCACTAATGAATCAATATTTGATGATTTTAGGAATTTTAACAGTGTCATGAGACACCATAGTAGCAGGTACTGGTCATTCTGTTAGAAAAAATCACTGTTTTATGACTCGAGGTGCCTTAACTGAGAAAACTAAGGCTTTTTCTTACAAAGATTGCAGAATATCAAACACAATGTGAAATGTGTTCAGAAGCAAGAATGTGATTAAAAAATAATGGGAAATTCATGTCACCATCAATTTATTTATAAATTAATAAAGTTTTTTAGCTCACCTGAGCAAAGCTCAGTGGGAGCTTTACTGATCACATTCTGTCCGCTGTCCGTCCGGCATTAACTTTACATTATTCAAATGTTGGGTAAATGTTTATTACCTAATGCCAATTCAGATTTGTTCAAATGAAGTTGCCCCCTTCTCCTGGGTGGTGCCTC